>JAXIVH010001581.1:17500-19473 GCA_036785325.1 Urophycis tenuis | reverse complement strand
GGCCAAGAAACCGGTAGTCCTTCTTACCATACGGCCTGTTGCCAGTATGTGGTCAATGTCGCGGGACACATGGGTGGTCATCTTGGCAGGAACTGGGGGCAATGAGAGGGGGAGGGAGGAGGGAGGGAGGGAGGAGGGAGGGAGGGAGGGAGGGAGGGAAGATGGAAGGTTGCAATTGAGTGAGAATTAAAGAGAGTGCGTGTGCGTGTGTGTGTGTGTGTGTTGTGCGCACGCGTGTGTGCGTGTGCGTGTGTGTGTGTATGGTCCCACCTGTATAGCTCCAGGTTCTCTGTGAGCTGTGAGGGTTGGACGTTCCCAGAAGAACTGAGCCTCACGCCTTCATTTCTTAGACACCATGCTGGAAATGTGTTATCATTATTGCATATACAGTATATAATTTAATATGTTCATATATAATTATGTAACATATGCCTATATAATACATTGACAAGCATTGTGGGTGTGTGTGTGTGTGTGTGTGTTGTGTGTGTGTGTGTGTGTGTCTTACCCACTGCCAGTTGAGGCAGAGTGCAGCCCAGCTTTTCAGCAATGTGACTGAGTTCCTTCAGTTTGGCCTGCTGCTTCCTGCCATCTTCACTCACTATCTTCTCCTTCAGCCACTGGTAGGACTGGAGGAAGAGAGAGGGAGAGAGAGACAGAGAGACAGAGAGAGAGAGAGAGAGAGAGGTCTCACACCCAAACACTGTCCTGTCACCCCTTAGCTCTCGCAGCTAGTTCCAGTTATGGAGACAACTAGGCCCTGATTGTGTTTCTCTTCCGTGTCCGTTGCCAGGGAATTTGCAGAATGCATCATGGGACTTTTTGTTTGTGTCCTCCAGTTTCTGGTGACGCGAAGGATGTTGCTGTACATTCCTAGATAATGTAGATTATACTGGAAGCGTTTCTTATGCCACACATCGAGCATGAGAAACACTGTGGCAGTTTCCAAGACAACAGTGTCTAATGTCAACTCATTTCAGGATGAATTACTTAACAATAACCAAAACACCATAACCACCAAACATTTCATACGCTCCCATCATTCCAAAATGTTGTACAAGCCCCATTAATTCATCATCCTTATGGGATTGGCCCTTTTGCTATTGTTACAACCAAGAGGTAAAAGGGCTAGAAATATGAATTATGACCAGAGGGAAGGAATGCGCTGTATTTGATGGATTTGACCAAACGATGGAGACAGGTGTTCAGAGTAAACTCTCTGTCCCTCTTCCTCTGCTACCAGATCTCCAGGAGACCCTAACACGGTCCCTGGTGCCACAGGAGGCTGGCTTACCTTCATGGAGGCCCGAGAAGCTTCCGGAATGCCGTTCTCGTACTTCCCAGAGATGAGGCCGCAAGCCAGCGGAGACCACGTCATGGCCCCGACTCCTGTCACCGTGGAAACCAGGAGGAGGCGGGTTGAAAAGGTGGTTGAATTTCACACGGTGTTTTGTGATTTGATGGGTTATAAAAAGGTTGTAGAGTAGAGCTGCAGGTGTCAGATAGTGATGGTTTGTCTTCAGTCTATGACTATGAAAAATATAAATAATAATACATATAGAGGGAACAGCTTAGCCTATAGAGGGAATTGATGTAAGACATTGCTATTTTTACTTACTACTAGTACCTACTACTAGTAGGTACTAGGTACTTTATCCATCTTTGTGTATATCACCTTAAAGCAATAATCTAGAAGATTTTCATGGAGGTAAATGTCTGTTAAGTCACACTCTATCCCTGCTGATTGAGGTGACACCATGCTGAGGGAGCCCATGGCCCACTGATGAAACCCTTACGATTGTGGTGTCATGAACGTGAGTGGTGCTCAGTTCTTCACCGCCCAGCAGTGGTGGTTGTTCCCCCAGAGAGGGCAGGCAGCGCTAACGCTACAGGCTCGCTCGCGGCCTCTGCTAGCATTGGCCGGTAAACCAACTGCCAACTGATGACCCACCTGCCCAAAACGTCTAGGAGAA
>JAXIVH010001580.1:17500-19473 GCA_036785325.1 Urophycis tenuis | reverse complement strand
CGGCCCCTCGCTCGCCTGCTCCCTCGCTCCCTCGCTCCCTCGCTCACTCGCTCACTCACTCACTCTTTAAGTCTATCTCTCGCGTGTCCCCCGGTTGTTGTCGTTCACACTCTGACTCATCCATCACGTTGTATCCACTACAGTGGTGGCATTCAGTTGCAGAATATCTTCAGAATATCCTCCACGCTTTCTCTTGATGATGATATTGATCCCCTCCTCCTCGTCACCCGCAGGTCAATTGATTGTGTGTGTGTGTGTGTGTGTGCGCGTGCGCGTGCGTGCACCACATCAGATCACATTGCATGTATCACATTTATTTACCCGACCCATTCGTCCAAAGCGACATACAATAAAGTGCATTCAGCCATGAAGAGACAGTCCACAAAGGGCCACAGCCACACCAGCACCTTTTTACCCACGATGGATAGAGACGTGTGTGTGTGTGTCTTCCCTCGTATCTCGTCGCCATGCCAGACCAAGACCGCATTCCATTGCGTGCGCCGTGCTTTCTGCCCCCGCGTGCCGGCGTGTTTATCTGCGTGTCGCGGCGGTGTGTGTGTCTCACCCCGTCCGTCATCATTCGCTAAACTCCTCATCCGCCCAGGTCTGCAGCGCGTGGCTGCCAAGCCTTGTCATCTGAATATCCCAGGCATGAGACAACAACGCAAAAAATCCAAAACCAACACCTGTCACTTTCTAGCCGCCGCGGAATGGCATGTTGACACACGCACGCGCGCACACACACGTCACACACGCAGACACGCACGCCGCCACGCACACATGCCCACACACGCAACCCCTCAGGGGGTTTTGACATGCTGCTCGTCTGTAATGAAGCCAGATCCATGCAGCCGGTCGCTTTGCCGATGAGAAGACACAGCTGAGGTGGTGGCACTGAGCGGCTCTAGTTTGGAGATGGGGCGGCCAACCCACGCATGCACACATACACACACACACACGTGCGCACACGCACACGCCACACACACTCACACACACGCACACGCCACACACACTCACACACACGCACGCACGCACGCACGCACGCACACACACATGCACACACACACACACTTACGCACACACACACACACTAACGCACACACACACACTTACATACACACACGCACACACATACGCACACACACACAGACACACACACACACACACACACACATGCACAGAAGGTGCACACATTTAGGAGGGGATTTACAAATACCGTCCTCCACGCGGGAATCCATTTTGTTTTCCCATCTGTTCTCAGGTTCTACCTCACCTGCACCTGTCAATACGCCGCCGCAGTTGGAAAACATTTCCCTTTTAAACGCAATCCGATCAGAGGAACGCTCGGCAAATCATTGCAGTTTTCTCCCCGATGTAATTAGCGCGGCGCCGCTAAAAACGGACACGGCCGACATCAGCCTGCTGCACGCCGGCGAAGCGCTAAACGTCGGCGAAGGCGAGGCGATTACACGGTGACAGCCGCACGGCCCCCCCCCGTCTCCGCCCCAAAGCGCGTCCTCCGAGGGATCTCCAAAAAAAAAGAAAAAGAAAGAAAACGAATTGGGAAAAATATAATTTGGCGGCGGATGTCGTGGATGTAATACACTGTAATATATTTACCGCCCCGACGTTCCCGTCTCTCCGGTTTGGCATCTCACCGCCGTGGATGCAATTTTCCACGTCTCTCCGCCCACCTTGTTGTATTTGTTTTTAAATGATGGGAGGGGGGGGGGGGATGAACTCCCTCTGTCTGTTAGAGTGGCCCACTTAGTATGGAGCAGAGTTTCTGCTCAGTGCAGTGTGGAACTAGTTCAGGCGGTGGGAACTTAAGAGAAGAAGAGAGGACCTTTCGCTCTTTATTGGTCATTCTCAGTGTTTTTTATATATGGGAAGGAAATGCGTTCTCTGCATTTGATGGTACATAGGAGCAGTGGGGCTGCTATGTTCAGCAGCCCGGGGAGCAAGTCGGGGGT
>JAXIVH010001580.1:10000-12500 GCA_036785325.1 Urophycis tenuis | reverse complement strand
CAATCAACCCCGCGTCCCCGAACGCTCCCCTTTCATTTATTATTGAGGAGTTAGCTTAAGCGCACCCCACGGCGTCCCCCCCCCTTGACGGTGGCGGCGGCGGCGGCGGAGACGAGCACGGCAGGCTGCCAGGGGAGCGGGTAGAAACAGAGCATCCAGAGGAGGAGAATGCGGCCACTGTATCTGGGTTGCGTTAGCCGTGGCTTGTTTTTTTTGTTTTTGTTTTAATGTATGCAGAGAATGTGGCCCAACCCAAATAGCACCAACCCCCCCCCCCCCACCCCCCCGTCCCCCGTCCCCCATCCCCCGTCTCCACCCAGAGATAGCGTTACACCCACACCCATGTCTGTCTGTTTGTCTGTTTGTTTGTTTGTTTTGTCCCCGACATCTTTTCTATATTTAGTCCCATAAAGGAGGAGAGAAAACGAGAGGGACAGAAATGCGCATAGGAACCCAGCCGCCGTGCCTCTACGGACTGGCCCTAAAACGCACATACATAATTGGCACCCCATCAAATATTCATCACCGCCGTCATCTAGGATATATATTATCACAAGCACGACTCTGCCTCGCCGATTATTGCTTATTTTGGGGTGTTCTTTGTCGTCTCTCGCGAAGCCTTATAATTCCCCGCTGTGCCCAGCGTGCGCTCCCTGCTATCTGGGCGAGCAGCGTCTTCCTCATGTGTATTATTGGATATCCTTAAACCTCCATGAGAGAAGATTTGCAAGAGCGATTTCGTTTCGGGTGGCTGGTGTCGAGTCAATATTCAAAACGTGTGTTTCAGAGCCTTATTACCTTACCTTGCCTTATTACGGCGGGTAACATTGTCGTTAGGCCAACTTTTACTTTGAAGCTGAATGAAAGTGTGAGTGTGTTGGGCGATGGCCAGAGAGGGGCTGGTGGTCACATTGAGTTTGCACCTTAACGCCGTGTTCTCCTCTCCAGTTCCTGCAGGACACCCTGGACGCCCTGTTCAACATCATGATGGAGAACTCCGACAGCGATCGGTTCGACACCCTGGTCTTCGACGCCCTGGTGAGAGGAGTTGCCCGAGGGCTCGAGGCAGGCTTGTGTTACAGTACAGAGCAGGGGGAGGAAATACAGACCACTACAGCTTCAGTTTTTTTTTTATTGTCCGGATGAGTTTTTGTGATGCCCTTTGTCATCGTGACAGGATGTGTGGGTTTCCATTGTTTCTTTGTTGGCCTGTGTTTTTCTGGCTGGTTAGTCGCGAGCGCAGCTCTTGTTTCCTCTGTCCGAGAGGAACCACATATTTTCACTTTATTGCTCCGAAATGTTTCAGGGTATCGATTCGAAATGAGTCCGGGGGAACGGATGGCGAGACAATTATCACAGGAAGAAAAATGTCTGTGCACGCCGCAGAGGGGGTCAAGCGTTCACTTAGAAACTTCCCGTATTGATTTCTTTGGCCTCGCTTTTCAAAACCTGGACCCCGGGTTCGCTTTCAGCCGTGGAACCCGGTGGACTTTGCGAAACCATTACCATGCAGACGGTTGTCCCCGCGATTTGTATATGTAGATCGTTGTTTATGCACTCGTGACTTTTTATTTATATTGGGAAAAACAAATCTCTTTACCGAGATTGACACACAACAAAACTATGGATTTGTCCTGCACTGTGCCAGGTGACAAGGCTCTTCCCGTTGTGTTCGTCTTGGTGTTTTCATTAATATTTCAGTCGAAAGTGAATAATGCATTGGCTTCAGTTGTCAACAGCACCCCGTCACCCTGTATCATACAGTTTATTTTATAAATCTCTCTTATGGGACTTTGAATCACGGCGCATTGATATGCTAACTGGCCCGGCTGCCAGTCGAAACTACACATTGTCAGTGGCCGCATTGTCCACAGTTTGTATGGAATCCATTTGGAAGCGAAAAGGGGTCTCAGACAGGTGTCCTTCTATCCCAGGCAGGGGACCCCCAGCCCTGGGGTCTGAGTTTTGAAAGCATGCACGGCACAACACAGCACCCAGCACACACACACACACACACACACACACACACACACACACACACACACACACACACACACACACACACACACACACACACACACACACACACACACACACAGGCACCTCTGCTCCATGCTGTGTTGATGGAGAGCACTTTGGACTTTGAAAAGTTTGAAACTTTTGAAAGGTCCTCCTGCAGCCTGAAACTCTTCTGCTGTAATCTACACTACGCTAATGTAGCTAGCCACATAGGATTCCCACATTGTTTGTTTACAAGGTAGACGGTGAGTCTCGCGTAAGGGAAAAGTGAAACATCAATTTTTTTTGCAGTTCAAATCGAATGAGACATTTGATTTGACATTCCCATTCCCAAGCATCAGCCACCATCCGAGGAAAAGATTGTAAACAGACTTCCTTTTTTGAGCCACGCAGCCTAATGATGTTTCTTCAGACGCCCTTAGAGTCTCCACAGGCAAATCTCTTATGCGCTTGTGCACCAACTCTGTCTGGCGCTCGGTTC
>JAXIVH010001580.1:0-5000 GCA_036785325.1 Urophycis tenuis | reverse complement strand
CCCCGCCGTGCTGCTGACCTCCCCGTGGCACCTCCTGGCCTCTTAGCTGCTCCTCAAGGTATTTCCCCCTTCTCCTTTTCACCTGGTGCTGTCTCTCTCTCTCTCTCTCTCTCTCTCTCTCTCGCTCTCTCTCTCTCTCTCTCTCTCTCCCTCTAAGTATCTGTCCTTCCTCTGCTGCGCTCCTCTCTTGTCCTTCCTCTTTCTCCAAGCCCGCCTCCATGTTGCCCACTCAACGGCCCCTGCCTTTGCTTCGAACCCTGACCCTGAGAAACTCTCTCTCTCTCCAAAATCTCTTCTGTTGTTAAGTTGCATTGAGAACAGGCACGCTGAGCTATGCACACAAGCGCACACACGCACAACTACACACACACACACACACACACACACACACACTGCGTTACTTCTCCCAAGAAAGGAATAGAGCGATGCCACACTGGTACCTGGTGTGTGTGTATGTGTGTGTGTAGTTGTGTGTGTAGTTGTGTGTGTGTGTGTGTGTGTGTGTGTGTGTGTGCGTGAGTGAGCGGAGCCGATAGGCGCTGCCCCAGAGTCAATTAGGAGTCAGTCAGTGTGTAATTGGCTGATATATTAGCTTTAGCTTTAGCGACTGTAAATTAAAAATTGATCTTGAGGAACGCGCCCTGAATGGCGGAAGACGGGAGGAGTTTCTGTCTGAGCCGCCGCCGCCTGGAAGCCGCTTGGCAGCTGGCAGCTAATCAGCCATCCGAGTCACGCTTCCCCGCGTCACCCACGGAAACATCTGTAGAGGGTGCACAGGCACACGCACACATAGGCCCGCGTGTGTGCACAGGCGTGCACGCATGCACGCACACACACACCTGTAGACACACATGTAGGCGCGCACACGTGCACACACGCAGGCATGCACGCATACAGCGGCACACGCACACAGACAGGCAAGCACACATATAGGCATATACTCGCACGCACACACACAGGCGTGCACATACACACACACGGTCACACGCACACACACAGGCATGCAGAGACACTCATCCGCGCTGCTCTCTGCATGAGGGCTCGGCAGAAGTAGCTTCAGTGATAATTAATACTTGACACCGCGTATCCAAGCCCAACAACAAGAGGAATATGTAATGTGGGATTCTTGAGAGGAGAAATCGCGGGCGGCCATTGAGTTCAGATGGCCCATTGAGCGACATGTTTAGAAATCTCTCTCTTTAGCGTTTATGAAGCATTCGAGGGATGTGGAAGGTTTTTCTCCCCAATCCCTGCTTGTATATATATATATATATATATATATATATATATATATATACTGTATATATATATGACTAGAAAGCTGCCGTTTTCAAATACAACCCGAAGGTTTTAGCGCCCCGACTTGGATCGGCGAGTGCCCAGGTTCCCAGCGTTGCTGGCATCCGTCAGCTCCGCTCCCCACAACAGATTCCAGCCCTTGCGGCTTTGACCAAACACCTCAGAGACGGTGATGGCCACGCGGATGCCTTTCCCTGTTCAACATCAAGCCGGATCCACCACCTCGCTGTAATTACCCCCTTGCACGCTTCCTCACCGTGAACCCAACCCACCCACCACGGTTCATCAGACGCCACCCTGAACAGCGGGTCGTCCCACTCAACTTTCTGATTGACGGATCCACAAGCTCCGCCTCATTTGCCCAGATGCTGAATAAACACCAGCCCTCTCTCCTCAGCACCACCACCACCACGGCCCGCCTTTACAAGTGTCACTAGGCGATGTGGAGCCAGAGGGGTGGAGGGCAGGGTGTTTGCATGGGATTACCACCACAGGCCTCAGTGGACGGGCGCTGCTCCATTATGATGGGAAGCAGGGTTAGGGTTGACCCTTGCCCTCTGGGCTGCGTCAGCAGCCGAGGATGATGGCACAAACCTTTCTTCCTTGCCGGCTTATGCCGCGCGGCCCGGGCGTGCTCAACACTTGAGTGATAGATGTAACAAACTGCAATAGAATGGGAAGGGGGGGGGGAAATGCTGTGCAATCCAAATAACATGACACGACAGCTTTGGAGGACACGGCGTCTTGTACTGGAACACTGGAAAAGCTCTGGGTTCCGATGTATCCGTGGCACTCCAGACGCTCTCAACTTATAGAGAGTTGCGTCGGGCTTAGTTTATGCTCTTCCGAGCTCAATGAGCCTTATTTATCTGGCGGCCATCTTGGATCAATCTCGGCTCCGAGCATAGGGAACCGACGGTGGCGAACTGAAAAAAACAAACAAACAAAACGTTCATCCTCCTTTTGACACACCAGCGGTTTCCGACTGGGAAGTCGCTCGCCGCTAAAGCGAATGCTAAGCGTGCCGCTAACTACCCGCGCGTTGCTAATCCCGTTCCCCCTTGTGTTTGTGTTTGCTTTGGTCTCCGCAGGGTGCCACTCTCAAGTACATCCCCACCATCGTGAACGACGTGAAGCTGGTCTTTGATCCCAAGGAGCTGAGGTGGGTTTCCCCGGCTCTCGTCCCGATTCTCCCGCTCACCGGGTAGAGAATTGTCAGAAAGACGCTAACGCTAACAGAGTGTGTGTAGCTGGGCCTCCAAACGGCTTCTGTAAGAGATGTTCTTTCGGCGCCCCCCCCGAGTTGAATGTGAATGAGTTCCTCTCTGAATAAGACGGGGCTGGCTGGCAGGGAGACAGAGTGGCTCGTTAAAGCCAATCAAGTAGGCTGATGAAAGGTCAAATTGAACCCAGAGGGCCTGCAACACGCCGCTCAAAATGGCTGACCTGACGTCTTCATTTTGCATTTCATGTGATTAATTTACTTTTTTAAGGCGGATGTATCACCCGCATATTTTCTCTGCACAATTGAGTCACATTTGATAATTTAACACCATCATAAGATAATGTTTTGGTGTTTGAAAGTTTGGCTCAATAAAGTTTCGTAATCCGCGTTCACAATACGGGAATTAAATCTGTTTTGTGACCCACTTATTTTTGCATTCGGCGGTTCAATATCAGCGAGATATTTCTCGAGGAACAGGCATTATTCGATCCTGCATCTATTTGTTCCCGTCTGTTTTCCCTGCGCGGTGAGAGTCTCCGTTGGCCAGCCTGTAGGGGAGACACGGCGTCCTGTCGCCTCGCTCCCTCTCGGGGAGCTCTTTTAAGGGAACATTAAAGGAACATTTTTAAGGGAACATTTTAATGCCAGTGCTGCTGGACACAGCACAGAGCATCACAACATGGCCTCGTTCAGACAAGGTGTGCTATATACTGTGTATAGTGTGTACTATACTAATGGCCATGGTGCAGTGCTGTCCGTCCAGTGAAGGAGAGGGAAGTAAGCCACATGAAAAGTAATTACTCCTTCGTCTGTTTTATATATATATATATATATATATATATATAAAATAACATAACATAACAACATAACAATATCCCTCACATTACACTTTTTTGATGCAGGGATCTCAGTGGTATTGTGTATCAGTACAATATTCAGTATCAGTACAATTCTACATATTTTAGTTATGAGGCCCAACAGAGACTTTATACACGCCTCCTGCTTCGCGGTCCTCATTAAAGATACACAACAATCACGACGTGGCATTCGCAGGAAATGCATAGTTAACGCTTCGATAGTTCATGTTTTCTTTTATGAGTGGGCGCTTTGGCAAACACACAACAGAACAAACCTGAACTCATGAGATATGAGGTTGACATTCGGCTCTCCGCTGGGTTCTGTCCAATGAGCCCCCCCCCCCCCCCCCCCCCATCCTGTGACCGTGTTGGGTCAGACACCGGGATGCACAGCCAGCCCTCTGGTAACAGTGTTAGGTCAGACTATGGCGGAGCGGGGCGAGCCAGCCAGCCCTCAGGTAAATTACCCAGGGGCCCCCGTGCAAGAGCCCAGGCGTCCTTATCCAATCCCAAGAGTGTACCGCGTCGTATCTCAAGCCGCGGCCGGCCGGGCCAGCCTGGTGATGGAGTGTCGGCAGCACCGGGCCAAGGGCACGGCGCCTCCGCTGCGTCCTATTGACCACGGGGGGGCCCGCGGTCCCTACTCTCATTGATTAAAGTTAGGAACCAAATACCTTTTGCAATCAGTGATTTATCGGCAGTGGCCGCGTTCGTACCGCATATAGAAACACCGTCACATGCAGATGGGAAGAAAAACACAATGCTGAACCTTTCGCTTTTTTTCTTTTTTTTTCTTTTTTTTTGTGAATAAAAATTCCGCAAAGTAGCACTACATTTTCTCCGCTAGCCGCTGAGTTGTTTCCAGCGGGAGATTAGACGGATATAGAGAGAGAGAGAGAAAAAAAACGCCATCTCTGAGCCCTCCCCCATCACATGTACTTAGCCCGGGGAACTAGCTGTGAAATGGATGGTCGTCGGGTGATAAGTGGATGTCGATGTGGATTACCGCGGGCAGCGTCGGCGTCGGCGGCGGGGAAGCGCGAGCAACACGGGCGCCTTGAGCCCCCCCCCCCGCCCCCCCGTATGTCACGCGCTCGGCGTGAACGCCGGGACGAATGGGGCGCCGTGCCTCACCCGCGGCGTGGCGCGCAGCTAATGGTTCATCCTGGCGGGGATTAAAATCAACAGTAGGCCGATACCTGGCCCAGTCTGACACAATAGCCCCAATACCCCCCCCCCACCCCACCACACAGGCACACACACACACACACACTTACACGTACACGTACACACACACACGCACGCACACACACACACACACACACACACACACACACAGACACACACACGTGCACATCTATGTTCACAGACCCAGCCACACACACAGAAACCTTTATTTCCTGGCTAAATGTTGCCCTTTGGATTTCAATCTCCAAGTAAATGTCTGACCTTTTTTTAAGGAGAAACATTTTGACACTTTTACTCTTCCCGTGAAGACGTCTGTGTGGCCGCGTCGGACCATCTTTGCACACTTTTATATCACACAGTATAATCGGAAGTTAAAGAGATCCAATGAAAGGCCGTGGACCGGACCACCCCCCCCCCCGAGGGGGGCAGAG
>JAXIVH010000158.1:375000-385773 GCA_036785325.1 Urophycis tenuis | reverse complement strand
GGTGCTCCACGTAGATCTTTCCCCCACAACCGTGGGGGACCAGGCCGTCGTGGGGCCCTGGGTCCCCTGGGACCTGGCCCGCCCCCGGCGGTCTGATGGGGGGACTTTACCCACGGGGGCCCACGGTGGTCCTGGCCCTCTAGGCCCATAGGGGGGCTGTGTGGGCCTGGGTTGTTTTCACGTGGACCCACGTTGGATAGGGCTTGCCCATGGTGGTCCACATGGAACATACTACTATTACTAGCACCGGCACCACCACCACCACCACCCACCAGCAGCGCCCGTCCCAGGGAGAGGGCACCACACGCGGCCAGCAAGAGTACCCACCCTACATCCACCACCACCCACCCACCCACCCCAGGCACAGAGCACCGTGGCCGGACTAGAACCACCACTCACCCACCATCTCCACGGGACACCCAGCAACCCGGGCGCCAGCCGAGCACGGTCACCCACTCTTAAGCACCCACCGGCGGCCCCGGCGACACTGATTAAGCACTCTGCGCGGTCGTGTGCCACAACCGTGGGGGACCAGGCCGTCGTGGGGCCCTGGGACCTGGCCCGAGCCCGGGGGTCTGATGGGGGGGACTGCGGTTGTCCTGGGCCCGTGGCCTTTTCGCACGGACCCACGGTGAGCGGGGCTCGCCTGTTGCTGTCTGTGCCGGTGGTACATGGTGCTCCACGTAGATCTTTCCCCCACAACCGTGGGGGACCAGGCCGTCGTGGGGCCCTGGGACCACCACCACCACCACCACCAACACCACCACCACCACCACCACCGCTACTACAAGTGGACCTGGCCCGACCCCGGGGGTCTGATGGGGGGGCCCGCGCGGTCCTGGGCCCGTGGCCTTTTCGCACGGACCCACGGTGAGCGGGGCTTGCCCATTGCTGTCTATGCCGGTGGTACATGGTGCTCCACGTAGATCCTTCGCCCACAACCGTGGGGGGGCAAGCCGGTGTGGGGCCCTGGTTCCCCTGGGACCTGGCCCGCCCCCGGCGGTCTGATGGGGGGACTTTACCCACGGGGGCCCACGGTGGTCCTGGCCCTCTAGGCCCATAGGGGGGCTGTGTGGGCCTGGGTTGTTTTCACGTGGACCCACGTTGAATAGGGCTTGCCCATGGTGGTCCACATGGAACATACTACTATTACTAGCACCGGCACCACCACCACCACCACCCACCAGCAGCGCCCGTCCCAGGGAGAGGGCACCACACGCGGCCAGCAAGAGTACCCACCCTACATCCACCCCCACCCACCCACCCACCCACCCACCCACCCCAGGCACAGAGCACCGTGGCCGGACTAGAACCACCACTCACCCACCATCTCCACGGCACACCCAGCAACCCGGGCGCCAGCCGAGCACGGTCACCCACTCTTAAGCACCCACCGGCGGCCCCGGTGACACTGATTAAGCACTCTGCGCGGTCGTATGCCACAACCGTGGGGGACCAGGCCGTCGTGGGGCCCTGGGACCTGGCCCGACCCCGGGGGTCTGATGGGGGGGACTGCGGTTGTCCTGGGCCCGTGGCCTTTTCGCACGGACCCACGGTGAGCGGGGCTCGCCTGTTGCTGTCTGTGCCGGTGGTACATGGTGCTCCACGTAGATCTTTCCCCCACAACCGTGGGGGACCAGGCCGTCGTGGGGCCCTGGGACCTGGCCCGACCCCGGGGGTCTGATGGGGGGGACTGCGGTTGTCCTGGGCCCGTGGCTTTTTCGCACGGACCCACGGTGAGCGGGGCTCGCCTGTTGCTGTCTGTGCCGGTGGTACATGGTGCTCCACGTAGATCTTTCCCCCACAACCGTGGGGGACCAGGCCTTCGTGGGGCCCTGGGACCTGGCCCGACCCCGGGGGTCTGATGGGGGGGCCTGCGGCGGTCCTGGGCCCGTGGCCTTTTCGCACGGACCCACGGTGAGCGGGGCTTGCCCATTGCTGTCTATGCCGGTGGTACATGGTGCTCCACGTAGATCCTTCGCCCACAACCGTGGGGGGGCAAGCCGGACTTTACCCACGGGGGCCCACGGTGGTCCTGGCCCTCTAGGCCCATAGGGGGGCTGTGTGGGCCTGGGTTGTTTTCACGTGGACCCACGTTGAATAGGGCTTGCCCATGGTGGTCCACATGGAACATACTACTATTACTAGCACCGGCACCACCACCACCACCACCCACCAGCAGCGCCCGTCCCAGGGAGAGGGCACCACACGCGGACACAGTAGCCAGCAAGAGTACCCACCCTACATCCACCCCCACCAACACCACCACCACCACCACCACCACCACCACCACCGCTACTACAAGTGGACCTGGCCCGACCCCGGGGGTCTGATGGGGGGGCCTGCGGCGGTCCTGGGCCCGTGGCCTTTTCGCACGGACCCACGGTGAGCGGGGCTTGCCCATTGCTGTCTATGCCGGTGGTACATGGTGCTCCACGTAGATCCTTCGCCCACAACCGTGGGGGACCAGGCCGTCGTGGGGCCCTGGGTCCCCTGGGACCTGGCCCGCCCCCGGCGGTCTGATGGGGGGACTTTACCCACGGGGGCCCACGGTGGTCCTGGCCCTCTAGGCCCATAGGGGGGCTATGTGGGCCTGGGTTGTTTTCACGTGGACCCACGTTGAATAGGGCTTGCCCATGGTGGTCCACATGGAACATACTACTATTACTAGCACCGGCACCACCACCACCACCACCCACCAGCAGCGCCCGTCCCAGGGAGAGGGCACCACACGTGGCCAGCAAGAGTACCCACCCTACATCCACCCCCACCCACCCACCCCAGGCACAGAGCACCGTGGTCGGACTAGAACCACCACTCACCCACCATCTCCACGGCACACCCAGCAACCCGGGCGCCAGCCGAGCACGGTCACCCACTCTTAAGCACCCACCGGCGGCCCCGGTGACACTGATTAAGCACTCTGCGCGGTCGTATGCCACAACCGTGGGGGACCAGGCCGTCGTGGGGCCCTGGGACCTGGCCCGACCCCGGGGGTCTGATGGGGGGGACTGCGGTTGTCCTGGGCCCGTGGCCTTTTCGCACGGACCCACGGTGAGCGGGGCTCGCCTGTTGCTGTCTGTGCCGGTGGTACATGGTGCTCCACGTAGATCTTTCCCCCACAACCGTGGGGGACCAGGCCGTCGTGGGGCCCTGGGACCTGGCCCGACCCCGGGGGTCTGATGGGGGGGACTGCGGTTGTCCTGGGCCCGTGGCTTTTTCGCACGGACCCACGGTGAGCGGGGCTCGCCTGTTGCTGTCTGTGCCGGTGGTACATGGTGCTCCACGTAGATCTTTCCCCCACAACCGTGGGGGACCAGGCCTTCGTGGGGCCCTGGGACCTGGCCCGACCCCGGGGGTCTGATGGGGGGGCCTGCGGCGGTCCTGGGCCCGTGGCCTTTTCGCACGGACCCACGGTGAGCGGGGCTTGCCCATTGCTGTCTATGCCGGTGGTACATGGTGCTCCACGTAGATCCTTCGCCCACAACCGTGGGGGGGCAAGCCGGACTTTACCCACGGGGGCCCACGGTGGTCCTGGCCCTCTAGGCCCATAGGGGGGCTGTGTGGGCCTGGGTTGTTTTCACGTGGACCCACGTTGAATAGGGCTTGCCCATGGTGGTCCACATGGAACATACTACTATTACTAGCACCGGCACCACCACCACCACCACCCACCAGCAGCGCCCGTCCCAGGGAGAGGGCACCACACGCGGACACAGTAGCCAGCAAGAGTACCCACCCTACATCCACCCCCACCAACACCACCACCACCACCACCACCACCACCACCACCGCTACTACAAGTGGACCTGGCCCGACCCCGGGGGTCTGATGGGGGGGCCTGCGGCGGTCCTGGGCCCGTGGCCTTTTCGCACGGACCCACGGTGAGCGGGGCTTGCCCATTGCTGTCTATGCCGGTGGTACATGGTGCTCCACGTAGATCCTTCGCCCACAACCGTGGGGGGGCAAGCCGGTGTGGGGCCCTGGTTCCCCTGGGACCTGGCCCGCCCCCGGCGGTCTGATGGGGGGACTTTACCCACGGGGGCCCACGGTGGTCCTGGCCCTCTAGGCCCATAGGGGGGCTGTGTGGGCCTGGGTTGTTTTCACGTGGACCCACGTTGAATAGGGCTTGCCCATGGTGGTCCACATGGAACATACTACTATTACTAGCACCGGCACCACCACCACCACCACCCACCAGCAGCGCCCGTCCCAGGGAGAGGGCACCACACGCGGCCAGCAAGAGTACCCACCCTACATCCACCCCCACCCACCCACCCCAGGCACAGAGCACCGTGGCCGGACTAGAACCACCACTCACCCACCATCTCCACGGCACACCCAGCAACCCGGGCGCCAGCCGAGCACGGTCACCCACTCTTAAGCACCCACCGGCGGCCCCGGTGACACTGATTAAGCACTCTGCGCGGTCGTATGCCACAACCGTGGGGGACCAGGCCGTCGTGGGGCCCTGGGACCTGGCCCGACCCCGGGGGTCTGATGGGGGGGACTGCGGTTGTCCTGGGCCCGTGGCCTTTTCGCACGGACCCACGGTGAGCGGGGCTCGCCTGTTGCTGTCTGTGCCGGTGGTACATGGTGCTCCACGTAGATCTTTCCCCCACAACCGTGGGGGACCAGGCCGTCGTGGGGCCCTGGGACCTGGCCCGACCCCGGGGGTCTGATGGGGGGGACTGCGGTTGTCCTGGGCCCGTGGCTTTTTCGCACGGACCCACGGTGAGCGGGGCTCGCCTGTTGCTGTCTGTGCCGGTGGTACATGGTGCTCCACGTAGATCTTTCCCCCACAACCGTGGGGGACCAGGCCTTCGTGGGGCCCTGGGACCTGGCCCGACCCCGGGGGTCTGATGGGGGGGCCTGCGGCGGTCCTGGGCCCGTGGCCTTTTCGCACGGACCCACGGTGAGCGGGGCTTGCCCATTGCTGTCTATGCCGGTGGTACATGGTGCTCCACGTAGATCCTTCGCCCACAACCGTGGGGGGGCAAGCCGGACTTTACCCACGGGGGCCCACGGTGGTCCTGGCCCTCTAGGCCCATAGGGGGGCTGTGTGGGCCTGGGTTGTTTTCACGTGGACCCACGTTGAATAGGGCTTGCCCATGGTGGTCCACATGGAACATACTACTATTACTAGCACCGGCACCACCACCACCACCACCCACCAGCAGCGCCCGTCCCAGGGAGAGGGCACCACACGCGGACACAGTAGCCAGCAAGAGTACCCACCCTACATCCACCCCCACCAACACCACCACCACCACCACCACCACCACCACCACCGCTACTACAAGTGGACCTGGCCCGACCCCGGGGGTCTGATGGGGGGGCCTGCGGCGGTCCTGGGCCCGTGGCCTTTTCGCACGGACCCACGGTGAGCGGGGCTTGCCCATTGCTGTCTATGCCGGTGGTACATGGTGCTCCACGTAGATCCTTCGCCCACAACCGTGGGGGACCAGGCCGTCGTGGGGCCCTGGGTCCCCTGGGACCTGGCCCGCCCCCGGCGGTCTGATGGGGGGACTTTACCCACGGGGGCCCACGGTGGTCCTGGCCCTCTAGGCCCATAGGGGGGCTATGTGGGCCTGGGTTGTTTTCACGTGGACCCACGTTGAATAGGGCTTGCCCATGGTGGTCCACATGGAACATACTACTATTACTAGCACCGGCACCACCACCACCACCACCCACCAGCAGCGCCCGTCCCAGGGAGAGGGCACCACACGTGGCCAGCAAGAGTACCCACCCTACATCCACCCCCACCCACCCACCCCAGGCACAGAGCACCGTGGTCGGACTAGAACCACCACTCACCCACCATCTCCACGGCACACCCAGCAACCCGGGCGCCAGCCGAGCACGGTCACCCACTCTTAAGCACCCACCGGCGGCCCCGGTGACACTGATTAAGCACTCTGCGCGGTCGTATGCCACAACCGTGGGGGACCAGGCCGTCGTGGGGCCCTGGGACCTGGCCCGACCCCGGGGGTCTGATGGGGGGGACTGCGGTTGTCCTGGGCCCGTGGCCTTTTCGCACGGACCCACGGTGAGCGGGGCTCGCCTGTTGCTGTCTGTGCCGGTGGTACATGGTGCTCCACGTAGATCTTTCCCCCACAACCGTGGGGGACCAGGCCGTCGTGGGGCCCTGGGACCTGGCCCGACCCCGGGGGTCTGATGGGGGGGACTGCGGTTGTCCTGGGCCCGTGGCTTTTTCGCACGGACCCACGGTGAGCGGGGCTCGCCTGTTGCTGTCTGTGCCGGTGGTACATGGTGCTCCACGTAGATCTTTCCCCCACAACCGTGGGGGACCAGGCCTTCGTGGGGCCCTGGGACCTGGCCCGACCCCGGGGGTCTGATGGGGGGGCCTGCGGCGGTCCTGGGCCCGTGGCCTTTTCGCACGGACCCACGGTGAGCGGGGCTTGCCCATTGCTGTCTATGCCGGTGGTACATGGTGCTCCACGTAGATCCTTCGCCCACAACCGTGGGGGGGCAAGCCGGACTTTACCCACGGGGGCCCACGGTGGTCCTGGCCCTCTAGGCCCATAGGGGGGCTGTGTGGGCCTGGGTTGTTTTCACGTGGACCCACGTTGAATAGGGCTTGCCCATGGTGGTCCACATGGAACATACTACTATTACTAGCACCGGCACCACCACCACCACCACCCACCAGCAGCGCCCGTCCCAGGGAGAGGGCACCACACGCGGACACAGTAGCCAGCAAGAGTACCCACCCTACATCCACCCCCACCAACACCACCACCACCACCACCACCACCACCACCACCGCTACTACAAGTGGACCTGGCCCGACCCCGGGGGTCTGATGGGGGGGCCTGCGGCGGTCCTGGGCCCGTGGCCTTTTCGCACGGACCCACGGTGAGCGGGGCTTGCCCATTGCTGTCTATGCCGGTGGTACATGGTGCTCCACGTAGATCCTTCGCCCACAACCGTGGGGGGGCAAGCCGGTGTGGGGCCCTGGTTCCCCTGGGACCTGGCCCGCCCCCGGCGGTCTGATGGGGGGACTTTACCCACGGGGGCCCACGGTGGTCCTGGCCCTCTAGGCCCATAGGGGGGCTGTGTGGGCCTGGGTTGTTTTCACGTGGACCCACGTTGAATAGGGCTTGCCCATGGTGGTCCACATGGAACATACTACTATTACTAGCACCGGCACCACCACCACCACCACCCACCAGCAGCGCCCGTCCCAGGGAGAGGGCACCACACGCGGCCAGCAAGAGTACCCACCCTACATCCACCCCCACCCACCCACCCCAGGCACAGAGCACCGTGGCCGGACTAGAACCACCACTCACCCACCATCTCCACGGCACACCCAGCAACCCGGGCGCCAGCCGAGCACGGTCACCCACTCTTAAGCACCCACCGGCGGCCCCGGCGACACTGATTAAGCACTCTGCGCGGTCGTATGCCACAACCGTGGGGGACCAGGCCGTCGTGGGGCCCTGGGACCTGGCCCGACCCCGGGGGTCTGATGGGGGGGACTGCGGTTGTCCTGGGCCCGTGGCCTTTTCGCACGGACCCACGGTGAGCGGGGCTCGCCTGTTGCTGTCTGTGCCGGTGGTACATGGTGCTCCACGTAGATCTTTCCCCCACAACCGTGGGGGACCAGGCCGTCGTGGGGCCCTGGGTCCCCTGGGACCTGGCCCGCCCCCGGCGGTCTGATGGGGGGACTTTACCCACGGGGGCCCACGGTGGTCCTGGCCCTCTAGGCCCATAGGGGGGCTGTGTGGGCCTGGGTTGTTTTCACGTGGACCCACGTTGAATAGGGCTTGCCCATGGTGGTCCACATGGAACATACTACTATTACTAGCACCGGCACCACCACCACCACCACCCACCAGCAGCGCCCGTCCCAGGGAGAGGGCACCACACGCGGCCAGCAAGAGTACCCACCCTACATCCACCCCCACCCACCCACCCACCCCAGGCACAGAGCACCGTGGCCGGACTAGAACCACCACTCACCCACCATCTCCACGGGACACCCAGCAACCCGGGCGCCAGCCGAGCACGGTCACCCACTCTTAAGCACCCACCGGCGGCCCCGGCGACACTGATTAAGCACTCTGCGCGGTCGTGTGCCACAACCGTGGGGGACCAGGCCGTCGTGGGGCCCTGGGACCTGGCCCGACCCCGGGGGTCTGATGGGGGGGACTGCGGTTGTCCTGGGCCCGTGGCCTTTTCGCACGGACCCACGGTGAGCGGGGCTCGCCTGTTGCTGTCTGTGCCGGTGGTACATGGTGCTCCACGTAGATCTTTCCCCCACAACCGTGGGGGACCAGGCCGTCGTGGGGCCCTGGGACCACCACCACCACCACCACCAACACCACCACCACCACCACCGCTACTACAAGTGGACCTGGCCCGACCCCGGGGGTCTGATGGGGGGGCCCGCGCGGTCCTGGGCCCGTGGCCTTTTCGCACGGACCCACGGTGAGCGGGGCTTGCCCATTGCTGTCTATGCCGGTGGTACATGGTGCTCCACGTAGATCCTTCGCCCACAACCGTGGGGGGGCAAGCCGGTGTGGGGCCCTGGTTCCCCTGGGACCTGGCCCGCCCCCGGCGGTCTGATGGGGGGACTTTACCCACGGGGGCCCACGGTGGTCCTGGCCCTCTAGGCCCATAGGGGGGCTGTGTGGGCCTGGGTTGTTTTCACGTGGACCCACGTTGAATAGGGCTTGCCCATGGTGGTCCACATGGAACATACTACTATTACTAGCACCGGCACCACCACCACCACCACCCACCAGCAGCGCCCGTCCCAGGGAGAGGGCACCACACGCGGCCAGCAAGAGTACCCACCCTACATCCACCCCCACCCACCCACCCACCCACCCACCCACCCCAGGCACAGAGCACCGTGGCCGGACTAGAACCACCACTCACCCACCATCTCCACGGCACACCCAGCAACCCGGGCGCCAGCCGAGCACGGTCACCCACTCTTAAGCACCCACCGGCGGCCCCGGTGACACTGATTAAGCACTCTGCGCGGTCGTATGCCACAACCGTGGGGGACCAGGCCGTCGTGGGGCCCTGGGACCTGGCCCGACCCCGGGGGTCTGATGGGGGGGACTGCGGTTGTCCTGGGCCCGTGGCCTTTTCGCACGGACCCACGGTGAGCGGGGCTCGCCTGTTGCTGTCTGTGCCGGTGGTACATGGTGCTCCACGTAGATCTTTCCCCCACAACCGTGGGGGACCAGGCCGTCGTGGGGCCCTGGGACCTGGCCCGACCCCGGGGGTCTGATGGGGGGGACTGCGGTTGTCCTGGGCCCGTGGCTTTTTCGCACGGACCCACGGTGAGCGGGGCTCGCCTGTTGCTGTCTGTGCCGGTGGTACATGGTGCTCCACGTAGATCTTTCCCCCACAACCGTGGGGGACCAGGCCTTCGTGGGGCCCTGGGACCTGGCCCGACCCCGGGGGTCTGATGGGGGGGCCTGCGGCGGTCCTGGGCCCGTGGCCTTTTCGCACGGACCCACGGTGAGCGGGGCTTGCCCATTGCTGTCTATGCCGGTGGTACATGGTGCTCCACGTAGATCCTTCGCCCACAACCGTGGGGGGGCAAGCCGGACTTTACCCACGGGGGCCCACGGTGGTCCTGGCCCTCTAGGCCCATAGGGGGGCTGTGTGGGCCTGGGTTGTTTTCACGTGGACCCACGTTGAATAGGGCTTGCCCATGGTGGTCCACATGGAACATACTACTATTACTAGCACCGGCACCACCACCACCACCACCCACCAGCAGCGCCCGTCCCAGGGAGAGGGCACCACACGCGGACACAGTAGCCAGCAAGAGTACCCACCCTACATCCACCCCCACCAACACCACCACCACCACCACCACCACCACCACCACCGCTACTACAAGTGGACCTGGCCCGACCCCGGGGGTCTGATGGGGGGGCCTGCGGCGGTCCTGGGCCCGTGGCCTTTTCGCACGGACCCACGGTGAGCGGGGCTTGCCCATTGCTGTCTATGCCGGTGGTACATGGTGCTCCACGTAGATCCTTCGCCCACAACCGTGGGGGACCAGGCCGTCGTGGGGCCCTGGGTCCCCTGGGACCTGGCCCGCCCCCGGCGGTCTGATGGGGGGACTTTACCCACGGGGGCCCACGGTGGTCCTGGCCCTCTAGGCCCATAGGGGGGCTATGTGGGCCTGGGTTGTTTTCACGTGGACCCACGTTGAATAGGGCTTGCCCATGGTGGTCCACATGGAACATACTACTATTACTAGCACCGGCACCACCACCACCACCACCCACCAGCAGCGCCCGTCCCAGGGAGAGGGCACCACACGTGGCCAGCAAGAGTACCCACCCTACATCCACCCCCACCCACCCACCCCAGGCACAGAGCATCGTGGTCGGACTAGAACCACCACTCACCCACCATCTCCACGGCACACCCAGCAACCCGGGCGCCAGCCGAGCACGGTCACCCACTCTTAAGCACCCACCGGCGGCCCCGGTGACACTGATTAAGCACTCTGCGCGGTCGTATTCCACAACCGTGGGGGACCAGGCCGTCGTGGGGCCCTGGGACCTGGCCCGACCCCGGGGGTCTGATGGGGGGGACTGCGGTTGTCCTGGGCCCGTGGCCTTTTCGCACGGACCCACGGTGAGCGGGGCTCGCCTGTTGCTGTCTGTGCCGGTGGTACATGGTGCTCCACGTAGATCTTTCCCCCACAACCGTGGGGGACCAGGCCGTCGTGGGGCCCTGGGACCTGGCCCGACCCCGGGGGTCTGA
>JAXIVH010000158.1:365000-372500 GCA_036785325.1 Urophycis tenuis | reverse complement strand
TTCACGTGGACCCACGTTGAATAGGGCTTGCCCATGGTGGTCCACATGGAACATACTACTATTACTAGCACCGGCACCACCACCACCACCACCCACCAGCAGCGCCCGTCCCAAGGAGAGGGCACCACACGCGGCCAGCAAGAGTACCCACCCTACATCCACCCCCACCCACCCACCCACCCACCCACCCACCCCAGGCACAGAGCACCGTGGCCGGACTAGAACCACCACTCACCCACCATCTCCACGGGACACCCAGCAACCCGGGCGCCAGCCGAGCACGGTCACCCACTCTTAAGCACCCACCGGCGGCCCCGGCGACACTGATTAAGCACTCTGCGCGGTCGTGTGCCACAACCGTGGGGGACCAGGCCGTCGTGGGGCCCTGGGACCTGGCCCGACCCCGGGGGTCTGATGGGGGGGACTGCGGTTGTCCTGGGCCCGTGGCCTTTTCGCACGGACCCACGGTGAGCGGGGCTCGCCTGTTGCTGTCTGTGCCGGTGGTACATGGTGCTCCACGTAGATCTTTCCCCCACAACCGTGGGGGACCAGGCCGTCGTGGGGCCCTGGGACCACCACCACCACCACCACCAACACCACCACCACCACCACCACCGCTACTACAAGTGGACCTGGCCCGACCCCGGGGGTCTGATGGGGGGGCCCGCGCGGTCCTGGGCCCGTGGCCTTTTCGCACGGACCCACGGTGAGCGGGGCTTGCCCATTGCTGTCTATGCCGGTGGTACATGGTGCTCCACGTAGATCCTTCGCCCACAACCGTGGGGGGGCAAGCCGGTGTGGGGCCCTGGTTCCCCTGGGACCTGGCCCGCCCCCGGCGGTCTGATGGGGGGACTTTACCCACGGGGGCCCACGGTGGTCCTGGCCCTCTAGGCCCATAGGGGGGCTGTGTGGGCCTGGGTTGTTTTCACGTGGACCCACGTTGAATAGGGCTTGCCCATGGTGGTCCACATGGAACATACTACTATTACTAGCACCGGCACCACCACCACCACCACCCACCAGCAGCGCCCGTCCCAAGGAGAGGGCACCACACGCGGCCAGCAAGAGTACCCACCCTACATCCACCCCCACCCACCCACCCACCCACCCACCCACCCCAGGCACAGAGCACCGTGGCCGGACTAGAACCACCACTCACCCACCATCTCCACGGCACACCCAGCAACCCGGGCGCCAGCCGAGCACGGTCACCCACTCTTAAGCACCCACCGGCGGCCCCGGCGACACTGATTAAGCACTCTGCGCGGTCGTATGCCACAACCGTGGGGGACCAGGCCGTCGTGGGGCCCTGGGACCTGGCCCGACCCCGGGGGTCTGATGGGGGGGACTGCGGTTGTCCTGGGCCCGTGGCCTTTTCGCACGGACCCACGGTGAGCGGGGCTCGCCTGTTGCTGTCTGTGCCGGTGGTACATGGTGCTCCACGTAGATCTTTCCCCCACAACCGTGGGGGACCAGGCCGTCGTGGGGCCCTGGGACCACCACCACCACCACCACCAACACCACCACCACCACCACCACCGCTACTACAAGTGGACCTGGCCCGACCCCGGGGGTCTGATGGGGGGGCCTGCGGCGGTCCTGGGCCCGTGGCCTTTTCGCACGGACCCACGGTGAGCGGGGCTTGCCCATTGCTGTCTATGCCGGTGGTACATGGTGCTCCACGTAGATCATTCGCCCACAACCGTGGGGGGGCAAGCCGGTGTGGGGCCCTGGGTCCCCTGGGACCTGGCCCACCCCCGGAAGTCTGATGGGGGGACTTTACCCACGGGGGCCCACGGTGGTCCTGGCCCTCTAGGCCCATAGGGGGGCTGTGTGGGCCTGGGTTGTTTTCACGTGGACCCACGTTGAATAGGGCTTGCCCATGGTGGTCCACATGGAACATACTACTATTACTAGCACCGGCACCACCACCACCACCACCCACCAGCAGCGCCCGTCCCAGGGAGAGGGCACCACACGCGGCCAGCAAGAGTACCCACCCTACATCCACCCCCACCCACCCACCCACCCACCCACCCCAGGCACAGAGCACCGTGGCCGGACTAGAACCACCACTCACCCACCATCTCCACGGCACACCCAGCAACCCGGGCGCCAGCCGAGCACGGTCACCCACTCTTAAGCACCCACCGGCGGCCCCGTCGACACTGATTAAGCACTCTGCGCGGTCGTATGCCACAACCGTGGGGGACCAGGCCGTCGTGGGGCCCTGGGACCTGGCCCGACCCCGGGGGTCTGATGGGGGGGACTGCGGTTGTCCTGGGCCCGTGGCCTTTTCGCACGGACCCACGGTGAGCGGGGCTCGCCTGTTGCTGTCTGTGCCGGTGGTACATGGTGCTCCACGTAGATCTTTCCCCCACAACCGTGGGGGACCAGGCCGTCGTGGGGCCCTGGGACCACCACCACCACCACCACCAACACCACCACCACCACCACCACCGCTACTACAAGTGGACCTGGCCCGACCCCGGGGGTCTGATGGGGGGGCCTGCGGCGGTCCTGGGCCCGTGGCCTTTTCGCACGGACCCACGGTGAGCGGGGCTTGCCCATTGCAGTCTATGCCGGTGGTACATGGTGCTCCACGTAGATCCTTCGCCCACAACCGTGGGGGGGCAAGCCGGTGTGGGGCCCTGGGTCCCCTGGGACCTGGCCCGCCCCCGGCGGTCTGATGGGGGGACTTTACCCACGGGGGCCCACGGTAATCCTGGCCCTCTAGGCCCATAGGGGGGCTGTGTGGGCCTGGGTTGTTTTCACGTGGACCCACGTTGAATAGGGCTTGCCCATGGTGGTCCACATGGAACATACTACTATTACTAGCACCGGCACCACCACCATCACCACCCACCAGCAGCGCCCGTCCCAGGGAGAGGGCACCACACGCGGCCAGCAAGAGTACCCACCCTACATCCACCCCCACCCACCCACCCCAGGCACAGAGCACCGTGGCCGGACTAGAACCACCACTCACCCACCATCTCCACGGCACACCCAGCAACCCGGGCGCCAGCCGAGCACGGTCACCCACTCTTAAGCACCCACCGGCGGCCCCGGCGACACTGATTAAGCACTCTGCGCGGTCGTATGCCACAACCGTGGGGGACCAGGCCGTCGTGGGGCCCTGGGACCTGGCCCGACCCCGGGGGTCTGATGGGGGGGACTGCGGTTGTCCTGGGCCCGTGGCCTTTTCGCACGGACCCACGGTGAGCGGGGCTCGCCTGTTGCTGTCTGTGCCGGTGGTACATGGTGCTCCACGTAGATCTTTCCCCCACAACCGTGGGGGACCAGGCCGTCGTGGGGCCCTGGGTCCCCTGGGACCTGGCCCGCCCCCGGCGGTCTGATGGGGGGACTTTACCCACGGGGGCCCACGGTGGTCCTGGCCCTCTAGGCCCATAGGGGGGCTGTGTGGGCCTGGGTTGTTTTCACGTGAACCCACGTTGAATAGGGCTTGCCCATGGTGGTCCACATGGAACATACTACTATTACTAGCACCGGCACCACCACCATCACCACCCACCAGCAGCGCCCGTCCCAGGGAGAGGGCACCACACGCGGCCAGCAAGAGTACCCACCCTACATCCACCCCCACCCACCCACCCACCCACCCACCCACCCCAGGCACAGAGCACCGTGGCCGGACTAGAACCACCACTCACCCACCATCTCCACGGCACACCCAGCAACCCGGGCGCCAGCCGAGCACGGTCACCCACTCTTAAGCACCCACCGGCGGCCCCGGCGACACTGATTAAGCACTCTGCGCGGTCGTATGCCACAACCGTGGGGGACCAGGCCGTCGTGGGGCCCTGGGACCTGGCCCGACCCCGGGGGTCTGATGGGGGGGACTGCGGTTGTCCTGGGCCCGTGGCCTTTTCGCACGGACCCACGGTGAGCGGGGCTCGCCTGTTGCTGTCTGTGCCGGTGGTACATGGTGCTCCACGTAGATCTTTCCCCCACAACCGTGGGGGACCAGGCCGTCGTGGGGCCCTGGGTCCCCTGGGACCTGGCCCGCCCCCGGCGGTCTGATGGGGGGACTTTACCCACGGGGGCCCACGGTGGTCCTGGCCCTCTAGGCCCATAGGGGGGCTGTGTGGGCCTGGGTTGTTTTCACGTGGACCCACGTTGAATAGGGCTTGCCCATGGTGGTCCACATGGAACATACTACTATTACTAGCACCGGCACCACCACCACCACCACCCACCAGCAGCGCCCGTCCCAGGGAGAGGGCACCACACGCGGCCAGCAAGAGTACCCACCCTACATCCACCCCCACCCACCCACCCCAGGCACAGAGCACCGTGGCCGGACTAGAACCACCACTCACCCACCATCTCCACGGCACACCCAGCAACCCGGGCGCCAGCCGAGCACGGTCACCCACTCTTAAGCACCCACCGGCGGCCCCGGTGACACTGATTAAGCACTCTGCGCGGTCGTATGCCACAACCGTGGGGGACCAGGCCGTCGTGGGGCCCTGGGACCTGGCCCGACCCCGGGGGTCTGATGGGGGGGACTGCGGTTGTCCTGGGCCCGTGGCCTTTTCGCACGGACCCACGGTGAGCGGGGCTCGCCTGTTGCTGTCTGTGCCGGTGGTACATGGTGCTCCACGTAGATCTTTCCCCCACAACCGTGGGGGACCAGGCCGTCGTGGGGCCCTGGGACCTGGCCCGACCCCGGGGGTCTGATGGGGGGGACTGCGGTTGTCCTGGGCCCGTGGCTTTTTCGCACGGACCCACGGTGAGCGGGGCTCGCCTGTTGCTGTCTGTGCCGGTGGTACATGGTGCTCCACGTAGATCTTTCCCCCACAACCGTGGGGGACCAGGCCTTCGTGGGGCCCTGGGACCTGGCCCGACCCCGGGGGTCTGATGGGGGGGCCTGCGGCGGTCCTGGGCCCGTGGCCTTTTCGCACGGACCCACGGTGAGCGGGGCTTGCCCATTGCTGTCTATGCCGGTGGTACATGGTGCTCCACGTAGATCCTTCGCCCACAACCGTGGGGGGGCAAGCCGGACTTTACCCACGGGGGCCCACGGTGGTCCTGGCCCTCTAGGCCCATAGGGGGGCTGTGTGGGCCTGGGTTGTTTTCACGTGGACCCACGTTGAATAGGGCTTGCCCATGGTGGTCCACATGGAACATACTACTATTACTAGCACCGGCACCACCACCACCACCACCCACCAGCAGCGCCCGTCCCAGGGAGAGGGCACCACACGCGGACACAGTAGCCAGCAAGAGTACCCACCCTACATCCACCCCCACCAACACCACCACCACCACCACCACCACCACCACCACCGCTACTACAAGTGGACCTGGCCCGACCCCGGGGGTCTGATGGGGGGGCCTGCGGCGGTCCTGGGCCCGTGGCCTTTTCGCACGGACCCACGGTGAGCGGGGCTTGCCCATTGCTGTCTATGCCGGTGGTACATGGTGCTCCACGTAGATCCTTCGCCCACAACCGTGGGGGGGCAAGCCGATGTGGGGCCCTGGGTCCCCTGGGACCTGGCCCGCCCCCGGCGGTCTGATGGGGGGACTTTACCCACGGGGGCCCACGGTGGTCCTGGCCCTCTAGGCCCATAGGGGGGCTATGTGGGCCTGGGTTGTTTTCATGTGGACCCACGTTGAATAGGGCTTGCCCATGGTGGTCCACATGGAACATACTACTATTACTAGCACCGGCACCACCACCACCACCACCCACCAGCAGCGCCCGTCCCAGGGAGAGGGCACCACACGTGGCCAGCAAGAGTACCCACCCTACATCCACCCCCACCCACCCACCCCAGGCACAGAGCACTGTGGTCGGACTAGAACCACCACTCACCCACCATCTCCACGGCACACCCAGCAACCCGGGCGCCAGCCGAGCACGGTCACCCACTCTTAAGCACCCACCGGCGGCCCCGGTGACACTGATTAAGCACTCTGCGCGGTCGTATGCCACAACCGTGGGGGACCAGGCCGTCGTGGGGCCCTGGGACCTGGCCCGACCCCGGGGGTCTGATGGGGGGGACTGCGGTTGTCCTGGGCCCGTGGCCTTTTCGCACGGACCCACGGTGAGCGGGGCTCGCCTGTTGCTGTCTGTGCCGGTGGTACATGGTGCTCCACGTAGATCTTTCCCCCACAACCGTGGGGGACCAGGCCGTCGTGGGGCCCTGGGACCTGGCCCGACCCCGGGGGTCTGATGGGGGGGACTGCGGTTGTCCTGGGCCCGTGGCTTTTTCGCACGGACCCACGGTGAGCGGGGCTCGCCTGTTGCTGTCTGTGCCGGTGGTACATGGTGCTCCACGTAGATCTTTCCCCCACAACCGTGGGGGACCAGGCCTTCGTGGGGCCCTGGGACCTGGCCCGACCCCGGGGGTCTGATGGGGGGGCCTGCGGCGGTCCTGGGCCCGTGGCCTTTTCGCACGGACCCACGGTGAGCGGGGCTTGCCCATTGCTGTCTATGCCGGTGGTACATGGTGCTCCACGTAGATCCTTCGCCCACAACCGTGGGGGGGCAAGCCGGACTTTACCCACGGGGGCCCACGGTGGTCCTGGCCCTCTAGGCCCATAGGGGGGCTGTGTGGGCCTGGGTTGTTTTCACGTGGACCCACGTTGAATAGGGCTTGCCCATGGTGGTCCACATGGAACATACTACTATTACTAGCACCGGCACCACCACCACCACCACCCACCAGCAGCGCCCGTCCCAGGGAGAGGGCACCACACGCGGACACAGTAGCCAGCAAGAGTACCCACCCTACATCCACCCCCACCAACACCACCACCACCACCACCACCACCACCACCACCGCTACTACAAGTGGACCTGGCCCGACCCCGGGGGTCTGATGGGGGGGCCTGCGGCGGTCCTGGGCCCGTGGCCTTTTCGCACGGACCCACGGTGAGCGGGGCTTGCCCATTGCTGTCTATGCCGGTGGTACATGGTGCTCCACGTAGATCCTTCGCCCACAACCGTGGGGGGGCAAGCCGGTGTGGGGCCCTGGTTCCCCTGGGACCTGGCCCGCCCCCGGCGGTCTGATGGGGGGACTTTACCCACGGGGGCCCACGGTGGTCCTGGCCCTCTAGGCCCATAGGGGGGCTGTGTGGGCCTGGGTTGTTTTCACGTGGACCCACGTTGAATAGGGCTTGCCCATGGTGGTCCACATGGAACATACTACTATTACTAGCACCGGCACCACCACCACCACCACCCACCAGCAGCGCCCGTCCCAGGGAGAGGGCACCACACGCGGCCAGCAAGAGTACCCACCCTACATCCACCCCCACCCACCCACCCCAGGCACAGAGCACCGTGGCCGGACTAGAACCACCACTCACCCACCATCTCCACGGCACACCCAGCAACCCGGGCGCCAGCCGAGCACGGTCACCCACTCTTAAGCACCCACCGGCGGCCCCGGCGACACTGATTAAGCACTCTGCGCGGTCGTATGCCACAACCGTGGGGGACCAGGCCGTCGTGGGGCCCTGGGACCT
>JAXIVH010000158.1:327500-330000 GCA_036785325.1 Urophycis tenuis | reverse complement strand
GAAGGATCTACGTGGAGCACCATGTACCACCGGCATAGACAGCAATGGGCAAGCCCCGCTCACCGTGGGTCCGTGCGAAAAGGCCACGGGCCCAGGACCGCCGCAGGCCCCCTCATCAGACCCCTGGGGTCGGGCCAGGTCCACTTGTAGTAGCGGTGGTGGTGGTGGTGGTGGTGTTGGTGGTGGTGGTGGTGGTGGTCCCAGGGCCCCACGACGGCCTGGTCCCCCACGGTTGTGGGGGAAAGATCTACGTGGAGCACCATGTACCACCGGCACAGACAGCAACAGGCGAGCCCCGCTCACCGTGGGTCCGTGCGAAAAGGCCACGGTCCCAGGACAACCGCAGTCCCCCCCATCAGACCCCCGGGGTCGGGCCAGGTCCCAGGGCCCCACGACGGCCTGGTCCCCCACGGTTGTGGCATACGACCGCGCAGAGTGCTTAATCAGTGTCGCCGGGGCCGCCGGTGGGTGCTTAAGAGTGGGTGACCGTGCTCGGCTGGCGCCCGGGTTGCTGGGTGTGCCGTGGAGATGGTGGGTGAGTGGTGGTTCTAGTCCGGCCACGGTGCTCTGTGCCTGGGGTGGGTGGGTGGGTGGGTGGGTGGGTGGGTGGGGGTGGATGTAGGGTGGGTACTCTTGCTGGCCGCGTGTGGTGCCCTCTCCCTGGGACAGGCGCTGCTGGTGGGTGGTGGTGGTGGTGGTGCCGGTGCTAGTAATAGTAGTATGTTCCATGTGGACCACCATGGGCAAGCCCTATTCAACGTGGGTCCACGTGAAAACAACCCAGGCCCACACAGCCCCCCTATGGGCCTAGAGGGCCAGGACCACCGTGGGCCCCCGTGGGTAAAGTCCCCCCATCAGACCGCCGGGGGCGGGCCAGGTCCCAGGGGACCCAGGGCCCCACGACGGCCTGGTCCCCCACGGTTGTGGGGGAAAGATCTACGTGGAGCACCATGTACCACCGGCACAGACAGCAACAGGCGAGCCCCGCTCACCGTGGGTCCGTGCGAAAAGGCCACGGGCCCAGGACAACCGCAGTCCCCCCCATCAGACCCCCGGGGTCGGGCCAGGTCCCAGGGCCCCACGACGGCCTGGTCCCCCACGGTTGTGGCATACGACCGCGCAGAGTGCTTAATCAGTGTCGCCGGGGCCGCCGGTGGGAGCTTAAGAGTGGGTGACCGTGCTCGGCTGGCGCCCGGGTTGCTGGGTGTGCCGTGGAGATGGTGGGTGAGTGGTGGTTCTAGTCCGGCCACGGTGCTCTGTGCCTGGGGTGGGTGGGTGGGTGGGTGGGTGGGTGGGGGTGGATGTAGGGTGGGTACTCTTGCTGGCCGCGTGTGGTGCCCTCTCCCTGGGACGGGCGCTGCTGGTGGGTGGTGGTGGTGGTGGTGCCGGTGCTAGTAATAGTAGTATGTTCCATGTGGACCACCATGGGCAAGCCCTATTCAACGTGGGTCCATGTGAAAACAACCCAGGCCCACACAGCCCCCCTATGGGCCTAGAGGGCCAGGACCACCGTGGGCCCCCGTGGGTAAAGTCCCCCCATCAGACCGCCGGGGGCGGGCCAGGTCCCAGGGGACCCAGGGCCCCACGACGGCCTGGTCCCCCACGGTTATGGGGGAAAGATCTACGTGGAGCACCATGTACCACCGGCACAGACAGCAACAGGCGAGCCCCGCTCACCGTGGGTCCGTGCGAAAAGGCCACGGGCCCAGGACAACCGCAGTCCCCCCCATCAGACCCCCGGGGTCGGGCCAGGTCCCAGGGCCCCACGACGGCCTGGTCCCCCACGGTTGTGGCATACGACCGCGCAGAGTGCTTAATCAGTGTCGCCGGGGCCGCCGGTGGGTGCTTAAGAGTGGGTGACCGTGCTCGGCTGGCGCCAGGGTTGCTGGGTGTGCCGTGGAGATGGTGGGTGAGTGGTGGTTCTAGTCCGGCCACGGTGCTCTGTGCCTGGGGTGGGTGGGTGGGTGGGGGTGGATGTAGGGTGGGTACTCTTGCTGGCCGCGTGTGGTGCCCTCTCCCTGGGACGGGCGCTGCTGGTGGGTGGTGGTGGTGGTGGTGCCGGTGCTAGTAATAGTAGTATGTTCCATGTGGACCACCATGGGCAAGCCCTATTCAACGTGGGTCCACGTGAAAACAACCCAGGCCCACACAGCCCCCCTATGGGCCTAGAGGGCCAGGACCACCGTGGGCCCCCGTGGGTAAAGTCCCCCCATCAGACCGCCGGGGGAGGGCCAGGTCCACTTGTAGTAGCGGTGGTGGTGGTGGTGGTGGTGGTGGTGGTGGTGGTGGTGGTGTTGGTGGGGGTGGATGTAGGGTGGGTACTCTTGCTGGCTACTGTGTCCGCGTGTGATGCCCTCTCCCTGGGACGGGCGCTGCTGGTGGGTGGTGGTGGTGGTGGTGCCGGTGCTAGTAATAGTAGTATGTTCCATGTGGACCACCATGGGCAAGCCCTATTCAACGTGGGTCCACGTGAAAACAACCCAGGCCCACACAGCCCCCC
>JAXIVH010000158.1:322500-325000 GCA_036785325.1 Urophycis tenuis | reverse complement strand
TTAATCAGTGTCGCCGGGGCCGCCGGTGGGTGCTTAAGAGTGGGTGACCGTGCTCGGCTGGCGCCCGGGTTGCTGGGTGTGCCGTGGAGATGGTGGGTGAGTGGTGGTTCTAGTCCGGCCACGGTGCTCTGTGCCTGGGGTGGGTGGGTGGGTGGGTGGGTGGGTGGGGGTGGATGTAGGGTGGGTACTCTTGCTGGCCGCGTGTGGTGCCCTCTCCCTGGGACGGGCGCTGCTGGTGGGTGGTGGTGGTGGTGGTGCCGGTGCTAGTAATAGTAGTATGTTCCATGTGGACCACCATGGGCAAGCCCTATTCAACGTGGGTCCACGTGAAAACAACCCAGGCCCACACAGCCCCCCTATGGGCCTAGAGGGCCAGGACCACCGTGGGCCCCCGTGGGTAAAGTCCCCCCATCAGACCGCCGGGGGCGGGCCAGGTCCCAGGGGACCCAGGGCCCCACACCGGCTTGCCCCCCCACGGTTGTGGGCGAAGGATCTACGTGGAGCACCATGTACCACCGGCATAGACAGCAATGGGCAAGCCCCGCTCACCGTGGGTCCGTGCGAAAAGGCCACGGGCCCAGGACCGCCGCAGGCCCCCCCATCAGACCCCCGGGGTCGGGCCAGGTCCACTTGTAGTAGCGGTGGTGGTGGTGGTGGTGGTGGTGGTGGTGGTGTTGGTGGGGGTGGATGTAGGGTGGGTACTCTTGCTGGCTACTGTGTCCGCGTGTGGTGCCCTCTCCCTGGGACGGGCGCTGCTGGTGGGTGGTGGTGGTGGTGGTGCCGATGCTAGTAATAGTAGTATGTTCCATGTGGACCACCATGGGCAAGCCCTATTCAATGTGGGTACACGTGAAAACAACCCAGGCCCACACAGCCCCTCTATGGGCCTAGAGGGCCAGGACCACCGTGGGCCCCCGTGGGTAAAGTCCGGCTTGCCCCACCACGGTTGTGGGCGAAGGATCTACGTGGAGCACCATGTACCACCGGCATAGACAGCAATGGGCAAGCCCCGCTCACCGTGGGTCCGTGCGAAAAGGCCACGGGCCCAGGACCGCCGCAGGCCCCCCCATCAGACCCCCGGGATCGGGCCAGGTCCCAGGGCCCCACGAAGGCCTGGTCCCCCACGGTTGTGGGGGAAAGATCTACGTGGAGCACCATGTACCACCGGCACAGACAGCAACAGGCGAGCCCCGCTCACCGTGGGTCCGTGCGAAAAGGCCACGGGCCCAGGACAACCGCAGTCCCCCCCATCAGACCCCCGGGGTCGGGCCAGGTCCCAGGGCCCCACGACGGCCTGGTCCCCCACGGTTGTGGGGGAAAGATCTACGTGGAGCACCATGTACCACCGGCACAGACAGCAACAGGCGAGCCCCGCTCACCGTGGGTCCGTGCGAAAAGGCCACGGGCCCAGGACAACCGCAGTCCCCCCCATCAGACCCCCGGGGTCGGGCCAGGTCCCAGGGCCCCACGACGGCCTGGTCCCCCACGGTTGTGGCATACGACCGCGCAGAGTGCTTAATCAGTGTCGCCGGGGCCGCCGGTGGGTGCTTAAGAGTGGGTGACCGTGCTCGGCTGGCGCCCGGGTTGCTGGGTGTGCCGTGGAGATGGTGGGTGAGTGGTGGTTCTAGTCCGACCACGGTGCTCTGTGCCTGGGGTGGGTGGGTGGGGGTGGATGTAGGGTGGGTACTCTTGCTGGCCACGTGTGGTGCCCTCTCCCTGGGACGGGCGCTGCTGGTGGGTGGTGGTGGTGGTGGTGCCGGTGCTAGTAATAGTAGTATGTTCCATGTGGACCACCATGGGCAAGCCCTATTCAACGTGGGTCCACGTGAAAACAACCCAGGCCCACACAGCCCCCCTATGGGCCTAGAGGGCCAGGACCACCGTGGGCCCCCGTGGGTAAAGTCCCCCCATCAGACCGCCGGGGGCGGGCCAGGTCCACTTGTAGTAGCGGTGGTGGTGGTGGTGGTGGTGGTGGTGGTGGTGGTGGTGGTGTTGGTGGGGGTGGATGTAGGGTGGGTACTCTTGCTGGCTACTGTGTCCGCGTGTGATGCCCTCTCCCTGGGACGGGCGCTGCTGGTGGGTGGTGGTGGTGGTGGTGCCGGTGCTAGTAATAGTAGTATGTTCCATGTGGACCACCATGGGCAAGCCCTATTCAACGTGGGTCCACGTGAAAACAACCCAGGCCCACACAGCCCCCCTATGGGCCTAGAGGGCCAGGACCACCGTGGGCCCCCGTGGGTAAAGTCCCCCCATCAGACCGCCGGGGGCGGGCCAGGTCCCAGGGGAACCAGGGCCCCACACCGGCTTGCCCCCCCACGGTTGTGGGCGAAGGATCTACGTGGAGCACCATGTACCACCGGCATAGACAGCAATGGGCAAGCCCCGCTCACCGTGGGTCCGTGCGAAAAGGCCACGGGCCCAGGACCGCCGCAGGCCCCCCCATCAGACCCCCGGGGTCGGGCCAGGTCCACTTGTAGTAGCGGTGGTGGTGGTGGTGGTG
>JAXIVH010000158.1:297500-300000 GCA_036785325.1 Urophycis tenuis | reverse complement strand
GAGCCCCGCTCACCGTGGGTCCGTGCGAAAAGGCCACGGGCCCAGGACAACCGCAGTCCCCCCCATCAGACCCCCGGGGTCGGGCCAGGTCCCAGGGCCCCACGACGGCCTGGTCCCCCACGGTTGTGGGGGAAAGATCTACGTGGAGCACCATGTACCACCGGCACAGACAGCAACAGGCGAGCCCCGCTCACCGTGGGTCCGTGCGAAAAGGCCACGGGCCCAGGACAACCGCAGTCCCCCCCATCAGACCCCCGGGGTCGGGCCAGGTCCCAGGGCCCCACGACGGCCTGGTCCCCCACGGTTGTGGCATACGACCGCGCAGAGTGCTTAATCAGTGTCGCCGGGGCCGCCGGTGGGTGCTTAAGAGTGGGTGACCGTGCTCGGCTGGCGCCCGGGTTGCTGGGTGTGCCGTGGAGATGGTGGGTGAGTGGTGGTTCTAGTCCGACCACGGTGCTCTGTGCCTGGGGTGGGTGGGTGGGGGTGGATGTAGGGTGGGTACTCTTGCTGGCCACGTGTGGTGCCCTCTCCCTGGGACGGGCGCTGCTGGTGGGTGGTGGTGGTGGTGGTGCCGGTGCTAGTAATAGTAGTATGTTCCATGTGGACCACCATGGGCAAGCCCTATTCAACGTGGGTCCACGTGAAAACAACCCAGGCCCACACAGCCCCCCTATGGGCCTAGAGGGCCAGGACCACCGTGGGCCCCCGTGGGTAAAGTCCCCCCATCAGACCGCCGGGGGCGGGCCAGGTCCACTTGTAGTAGCGGTGGTGGTGGTGGTGGTGGTGGTGGTGGTGGTGGTGGTGGTGTTGGTGGGGGTGGATGTAGGGTGGGTACTCTTGCTGGCTACTGTGTCCGCGTGTGATGCCCTCTCCCTGGGACGGGCGCTGCTGGTGGGTGGTGGTGGTGGTGGTGCCGGTGCTAGTAATAGTAGTATGTTCCATGTGGACCACCATGGGCAAGCCCTATTCAACGTGGGTCCACGTGAAAACAACCCAGGCCCACACAGCCCCCCTATGGGCCTAGAGGGCCAGGACCACCGTGGGCCCCCGTGGGTAAAGTCCCCCCATCAGACCGCCGGGGGCGGGCCAGGTCCCAGGGGAACCAGGGCCCCACACCGGCTTGCCCCCCCACGGTTGTGGGCGAAGGATCTACGTGGAGCACCATGTACCACCGGCATAGACAGCAATGGGCAAGCCCCGCTCACCGTGGGTCCGTGCGAAAAGGCCACGGGCCCAGGACCGCCGCAGGCCCCCCCATCAGACCCCCGGGGTCGGGCCAGGTCCACTTGTAGTAGCGGTGGTGGTGGTGGTGGTGGTGTTGGTGGTGGTGGTGGTGGTGGTCCCAGGGCCCCACGACGGCCTGGTCCCCCACGGTTGTGGGGGAAAGATCTACGTGGAGCACCATGTACCACCGGCACAGACAGCAACAGGCGAGCCCCGCTCACCGTGGGTCCGTGCGAAAAGGCCACGGGCCCAGGACAACCGCAGTCCCCCCCATCAGACCCCCGGGGTCGGGCCAGGTCCCAGGGCCCCACGACGGCCTGGTCCCCCACGGTTGTGGCATACGACCGCACAGAGTGCTTAATCAGTGTCGCCGGGGCCGCCGGTGGGTGCTTAAGAGTGGGTGACCGTGCTCGGCTGGCGCCCGGGTTGCTGGGTGTGCCGTGGAGATGGTGGGTGAGTGGTGGTTCTAGTCCGGCCACGGTGCTCTGTGCCTGGGGTGGGTGGGTGGGTGGGTGGGTGGGTGGGGGTGGATGTAGGGTGGGTACTGTTGCTGGCCGCGTGTGGTGCCCTCTCCCTGGGACGGGCGCTGCTGGTGGGTGGTGGTGGTGGTGGTGCCGGTGCTAGTAATAGTAGTATGTTCCATGTGGACCACCATGGGCAAGCCCTATTCAACGTGGGTCCACGTGAAAACAACCCAGGCCCACACAGCCCCCCTATGGGCCTAGAGGGCCAGGACCACCGTGGGCCCCCGTGGGTAAAGTCCCCCCATCAGACCGCCGGGGGCGGGCCAGGTCCCAGGGGACCCAGGGCCCCTCGACGGCCTGGTCCCCCACGGTTGTGGGGGAAAGATCTACGTGGAGCACCATGTACCACCGGCACAGACAGCAACAGGCGTGCCCCGCTCACCGTGGGTCCGTGCGAAAAGGCCACGGGCCCAGGACAACCGCAGTCCCCCCCATCAGACCCCCGGGGTCGGGCCAGGTCCCAGGGCCCCACGACGGCCTGGTCCCCCACGGTTGTGGCATACGACCGCGCAGAGTGCTTAATCAGTGTCGCCGGGGCCGCCGGTGGGTGTTTAAGAGTGGGTGACCGTGCTCGGCTGGCGCCCGGGTTGCTGGGTGTGCCGTGGAGACGGTGGGTGAGTGGTGGTTCTAGTCCGGCCACGGTGCTCTGTGCCTGGGGTGGGTGGGTGGGTGGGTGGGTGGGTGGGGGTGGATGTAGGGTGGGTACTCTTGCTGGCCGCGTGTGGTGCCCTCTCCCTTGGACGGGCGCTGCT
>JAXIVH010000158.1:237500-270000 GCA_036785325.1 Urophycis tenuis | reverse complement strand
TAATAGTAGTATGTTCCATGTGGACCACCATGGGAAAGCACTATTCAACGTGGGTCCACGTGAAAACAACCCAGGCCCACACAGCCCCCCTATGGGCCTAGAGGGCCAGGACCACCGTGGGCCCCCGTGGGTAAAGTCCCCCCATCAGACCGCCGGGGGCGGGCCAGGTCCACTTGTAGTAGCGTTGGTGGTGGTGGTGGTGGTGGTGGTGGTGGTGGTGGTGGTGTTGGTGGGGGTGGATGTAGGGTGGGTACTCTTGCTGGCTACTGTGTCCGCGTGTGATGCCCTCTCCCTGGGACGGGCGCTGCTGGTGGGTGGTGGTGGTGGTGGTGCCGGTGCTAGTAATAGTAGTATGTTCCATGTGGACCACCATGGGCAAGCCCTATTCAACGTGGGTCCACGTGAAAACAACCCAGGCCCACACAGCCCCCCTATGGGCCTAGAGGGCCAGGACCACCGTGGGCCCCCGTGGGTAAAGTCCCCCCATCAGACCGCCGGGGGCGGGCCAGGTCCCAGGGGACCCAGGGCCCCACACCGGCTTGCCCCCCCACGGTTGTGGGCGAAGGATCTACGTGGAGCACCATGTACCACCGGCATAGACAGCAATGGGCAAGCCCCGCTCACCGTGGGTCCGTGCGAAAAGGCCACGGGCCCAGGACCGCCGCAGGCCCCCCCATCAGACCCCCGGGGTCGGGCCAGGTCCACTTGTAGTAGCGGTGGTGGTGGTGGTGGTGGTGTTGGTGGTGGTGGTGGTGGTGGTCCCAGGGCCTCACGACGGCCTGGTCCCCCACGGTTGTGGGGGAAAGATCTACGTGGAGCACCATGTACCACCGGCACAGACAGCAACAGGCGAGCCCCGCTCACGGTGGGTCCGTGCGAAAAGGCCACAGGCCCAGGACAACCGCAGTCCCCCCCATCAGACCCCCGGGGTCGGGCCAGGTCCCAGGGCCCCACGACGGCCTGGTCCCCCACGGTTGTGGCATACGACCGCGCAGAGTGCTTAATCAGTGTCGCCGGGGCCGCCGGTGGGTGCTTAAGAGTGGGTGACCGTGCTCGGCTGGCGCCCGGGTTGCTGGGTGTGCCGTGGAGATGGTGGGTGAGTGGTGGTTCTAGTCCGGCCACGGTGCTCTGTGCCTGGGGTGGGTGGGTGGGGGTGGATGTAGGGTGGGTACTCTTGCTGGCCGCGTGTGGTGCCCTCTCCCTGGGACGGGCGCTGCTGGTGGGTGGTGGTGGTGGTGGTGCCGGTGCTAGTAATAGTAGTATGTTCCATGTGGACCACCATGGGCAAGCCCTATTCAACGTGGGTCCACGTGAAAACAACCCAGGCCCACACAGCCCCCCTATGGGCCTAGAGGGCCAGGACCACCGTGGGCCCCCGTGGGTAAAGTCCCCCCATCAGACCGCCGGGGGCGGGCCAGGTCCACTTGTAGTAGCGGTGGTGGTGGTGGTGGTGGTGGTGGTGGTGGTGGTGGTGGTGTTGGTGGGGGTGGATGTAGGGTGGGTACTCTTGCTGGCTACTGTGTCCGCGTGTGATGCCCTCTCCCTGGGACAGGCGCTGCTGGTGGGTGGTGGTGGTGGTGGCGCGGTGCTAGTAATAGTAGTATGTTCCATGTGGACCACCATGGGCAAGCCCTATTCAACGTGGATCCACGTGAAAACAACCCAGGCCCACACAGCCCCCCTATGGGCCTAGAGGGCCAGGACCACCGTGGGCCCCCGTGGGTAAAGTCCCCCCATCAGACCGCCGGGGGCGGGCCAGGTCCCAGGGGACCCAGGGCCCCACACCGGCTTGCCCCCCCACGGTTGTGGGCGAAGGATCTACGTGGAGCACCATGTACCACCGGCATAGACAGCAATGGGCAAGCCCCGCTCACCGTGGGTCCGTGCGAAAAGGCCACGGGCCCAGGACCGCCGCAGGCCCCCCCATCAGACCCCCGGGGTCGGGCCAGGTCCACTTGTAGTAGCGGTGGTGGTGTTGGTGGTGGTGTTGGTGGTGGTGGTGGTGGTGGTCCCAGGGCCCCACGACGGCCTGGTCCCCCACGGTTGTGGGGGAAAGATCTACGTGGAGCACCATGTACCACCGGCACAGACAGCAACAGGCGAGCCCCGCTCGCCGTGGGTCCGTGCGAAAAGGCCACGGGCCCAGGACAACCGCAGTCCCCCCAATCAGACCCCCGGGGTCGGGCCAGGTCCCAGGGCCCCACGACGGCCTGGTCCCCCACGGTTGTGGCATACGACCGCGCAGAGTGCTTAATCAGTGTCACCGGGGCCGCCGGTGGGTGCTTAAGAGTGGGTGACCGTGCTCGGCTGGCGCCCGGGTTGCTGGGTGTGCCGTGGAGATGGTGGGTGAGTGGTGGTTCTAGTCCGGCCACGGTGCTCTGTGCCTGGGGTGGGTGGGTGGGTGGGTGGGTGGGTGGGGGTGGATGTAGGGTGGGTACTCTTGCTGGCCGCGTGTGGTGCCCTCTCCCTGGGACGGGCGCTGCTGGTGGGTGGTGGTGGTGGTGGTGCCGGTGCTAGTAATAGTAGTATGTTCCATGTGGACCACCATGGGCAAGCCCTATTCAACGTGGGTCCACGTGAAAACAACCCAGGCCCACACAGCCCCCCTATGGGCCTAGAGGGCCAGGACCACCGTGGGCCCCCGTGGGTAAAGTCCCCCCATCAGACCGCCGGGGGCGGGCCAGGTCCACTTGTAGTAGCGGTGGTGGTGGTGGTGGTGGTGGTGGTGGTGGTGGTGGTGGTGTTGGTGGGGGTGGATGTAGGGTGGGTACTCTTGCTGGCTACTGTGTCCGCGTGTGATGCCCTCTCCCTGGGACGGGCGCTGCTGGTGGGTGGTGGTGGTGGTGGTGCCGGTGCTAGTAATAGTAGTATGTTCCATGTGGACCACCATGGGCAAGCCCTATTCAACGTGGGTCCACGTGAAAACAACCCAGGCCCACACAGCCCCCCTATGGGCCTAGAGGGCCAGGACCACCGTGGGCCCCCGTGGGTAAAGTCCCCCCATCAGACCGCCGGGGGCGGGCCAGGTCCCAGGGGACCCAGGGCCCCACACCGGCTTGCCCCCCCACGGTTGTGGGCGAAGGATCTACGTGGAGCACCATGTACCACCGGCATAGACAGCAATGGGCAAGCCCCGCTCACCGTGGGTCCGTGCGAAAAGGCCACGGGCCCAGGACCGCCGCAGGCCCCCCCATCAGACCCCCGGGGTCGGGCCAGGTCCACTTGTAGTAGCGGTGGTGGTGTTGGTGGTGGTGTTGGTGGTGGTGGTGGTGGTGGTCCCAGGGCCCCACGACGGCCTGGTCCCCCACGTTTGTGGGGGAAAGATCTACGTGGAGCACCATGTACCACCGGCACAGACAGCAACAGGCGAGCCCCGCTCGCCGTGGGTCCGTGCGAAAAGGCCACGGGCCCAGGACAACCGCAGTCCCCCCAATCAGACCCCCGGGGTCGGGCCAGGTCCCAGGGCCCCACGACGGCCTGGTCCCCCACGGTTGTGGCATACGACCGCGCAGAGTGCTTAATCAGTGTCGCCGGGGCCGCCGGTGGGTGCTTAAGAGTGGGTGACCGTGCTCGGCTGGCGCCCGGGTTGCTGGGTGTGCCGTGGAGATGGTGGGTGAGTGGTGGTTCTAGTCCGGCCACGGTGCTCTGTGCCTGGGGTGGGTGGGTGGGTGGGTGGGTGGGTGGGGGTGGATGTAGGGTGGGTACTCTTGCTGGCCGCGTGTGGTGCCCTCTCCCTGGGACGGGCGCTGCTGGTGGGTGGTGGTGGTGGTGGTGCCGGTGCTAGTAATAGTAGTATGTTCCATGTGGACCACCATGGGCAAGCCCTATTCAACGTGGGTCCACGTGAAAACAACCCAGGCCCACACAGCCCCCCTATGGGCCTAGAGGGCCAGGACCACCGTGGGCCCCCGTGGGTAAAGTCCCCCCATCAGACCGCCGGGGGCGGGCCAGGTCCACTTGTAGTAGCGGTGGTGGTGGTGGTGGTGGTGGTGGTGGTGGTGGTGGTGGTGTTGGTGGGGGTGGATGTAGGGTGGGTACTCTTGCTGGCTACTGTGTCCGCGTGTGATGCCCTCTCCCTGGGACAGGCGCTGCTGGTGGGTGGTGGTGGTGGTGGCGCGGTGCTAGTAATAGTAGTATGTTCCATGTGGACCACCATGGGCAAGCCCTATTCAACGTGGATCCACGTGAAAACAACCCAGGCCCACACAGCCCCCCTATGGGCCTAGAGGGCCAGGACCACCGTGGGCCCCCGTGGGTAAAGTCCCCCCATCAGACCGCCGGGGGCGGGCCAGGTCCCAGGGGACCCAGGGCCCCACACCGGCTTGCCCCCCCACGGTTGTGGGCGAAGGATCTACGTGGAGCACCATGTACCACCGGCATAGACAGCAATGGGCAAGCCCCGCTCACCGTGGGTCCGTGCGAAAAGGCCACGGGCCCAGGACCGCCGCAGGCCCCCCCATCAGACCCCCGGGGTCGGGCCAGGTCCACTTGTAGTAGCGGTGGTGGTGTTGGTGGTGGTGTTGGTGGTGGTGGTGGTGGTGGTCCCAGGGCCCCACGACGGCCTGGTCCCCCACGTTTGTGGGGGAAAGATCTACGTGGAGCACCATGTACCACCGGCACAGACAGCAACAGGCGAGCCCCGCTCGCCGTGGGTCCGTGCGAAAAGGCCACGGGCCCAGGACAACCGCAGTCCCCCCAATCAGACCCCCGGGGTCGGGCCAGGTCCCAGGGCCCCACGACGGCCTGGTCCCCCACGGTTGTGGCATACAACCGCACAGAGTGCTTAATCAGTGTCGCCGGGGCCGCCGGTGGGTGCTTAAGAGTGGGTGACCGTGCTCGGCTGGCGCCCGGGTTGCTGGGTGTGCCGTGGAGATGGTGGGTGAGTGGTGGTTCTAGTCCGGCCACGGTGCTCTGTGCCTGGGGTGGGTGGGTGGGTGGGTGGGTGGGTGGGGGTGGATGTAGGGTGGGTACTCTTGCTGGCCGCGTGTGGTGCCCTCTCCCTGGGACGGGCGCTGCTGGTGGGTGGTGGTGGTGGTGGTGCCGGTGCTAGTAATAGTAGTATGTTCCATGTGGACCACCATGGGAAAGCACTATTCAACGTGGGTCCACGTGAAAACAACCCAGGCCCACACAGCCCCCCTATGGGCCTAGAGGGCCAGGACCACCGTGGGCCCCCGTGGGTAAAGTCCCCCCATCAGACCGCCGGGGGCGGGCCAGGTCCACTTGTAGTAGCGTTGGTGGTGGTGGTGGTGGTGGTGGTGGTGGTGGTGGTGGTGTTGGTGGGGGTGGATGTAGGGTGGGTACTCTTGCTGGCTACTGTGTCCGCGTGTGATGCCCTCTCCCTGGGACGGGCGCTGCTGGTGGGTGGTGGTGGTGGTGGTGCCGGTGCTAGTAATAGTAGTATGTTCCATGTGGACCACCATGGGCAAGCCCTATTCAACGTGGGTCCACGTGAAAACAACCCAGGCCCACACAGCCCCCCTATGGGCCTAGAGGGCCAGGACCACCGTGGGCCCCCGTGGGTAAAGTCCCCCCATCAGACCGCCGGGGGCGGGCCAGGTCCCAGGGGACCCAGGGCCCCACACCGGCTTGCCCCCCCACGGTTGTGGGCGAAGGATCTACGTGGAGCACCATGTACCACCGGCATAGACAGCAATGGGCAAGCCCCGCTCACCGTGGGTCCGTGCGAAAAGGCCACGGGCCCAGGACCGCCGCAGGCCCCCCCATCAGACCCCCGGGGTCGGGCCAGGTCCACTTGTAGTAGCGGTGGTGGTGGTGGTGGTGGTGTTGGTGGTGGTGGTGGTGGTGGTCCCAGGGCCTCACGACGGCCTGGTCCCCCACGGTTGTGGGGGAAAGATCTACGTGGAGCACCATGTACCACCGGCACAGACAGCAACAGGCGAGCCCCGCTCACGGTGGGTCCGTGCGAAAAGGCCACAGGCCCAGGACAACCGCAGTCCCCCCCATCAGACCCCCGGGGTCGGGCCAGGTCCCAGGGCCCCACGACGGCCTGGTCCCCCACGGTTGTGGCATACGACCGCGCAGAGTGCTTAATCAGTGTCGCCGGGGCCGCCGGTGGGTGCTTAAGAGTGGGTGACCGTGCTCGGCTGGCGCCCGGGTTGCTGGGTGTGCCGTGGAGATGGTGGGTGAGTGGTGGTTCTAGTCCGGCCACGGTGCTCTGTGCCTGGGGTGGGTGGGTGGGGGTGGATGTAGGGTGGGTACTCTTGCTGGCCGCGTGTGGTGCCCTCTCCCTGGGACGGGCGCTGCTGGTGGGTGGTGGTGGTGGTGGTGCCGGTGCTAGTAATAGTAGTATGTTCCATGTGGACCACCATGGGCAAGCCCTATTCAACGTGGGTCCACGTGAAAACAACCCAGGCCCACACAGCCCCCCTATGGGCCTAGAGGGCCAGGACCACCGTGGGCCCCCGTGGGTAAAGTCCCCCCATCAGACCGCCGGGGGCGGGCCAGGTCCACTTGTAGTAGCGGTGGTGGTGGTGGTGGTGGTGGTGGTGGTGGTGGTGGTGGTGTTGGTGGGGGTGGATGTAGGGTGGGTACTCTTGCTGGCTACTGTGTCCGCGTGTGATGCCCTCTCCCTGGGACAGGCGCTGCTGGTGGGTGGTGGTGGTGGTGGCGCGGTGCTAGTAATAGTAGTATGTTCCATGTGGACCACCATGGGCAAGCCCTATTCAACGTGGATCCACGTGAAAACAACCCAGGCCCACACAGCCCCCCTATGGGCCTAGAGGGCCAGGACCACCGTGGGCCCCCGTGGGTAAAGTCCCCCCATCAGACCGCCGGGGGCGGGCCAGGTCCCAGGGGACCCAGGGCCCCACACCGGCTTGCCCCCCCACGGTTGTGGGCGAAGGATCTACGTGGAGCACCATGTACCACCGGCATAGACAGCAATGGGCAAGCCCCGCTCACCGTGGGTCCGTGCGAAAAGGCCACGGGCCCAGGACCGCCGCAGGCCCCCCCATCAGACCCCCGGGGTCGGGCCAGGTCCACTTGTAGTAGCGGTGGTGGTGTTGGTGGTGGTGTTGGTGGTGGTGGTGGTGGTGGTCCCAGGGCCCCACGACGGCCTGGTCCCCCACGGTTGTGGGGGAAAGATCTACGTGGAGCACCATGTACCACCGGCACAGACAGCAACAGGCGAGCCCCGCTCGCCGTGGGTCCGTGCGAAAAGGCCACGGGCCCAGGACAACCGCAGTCCCCCCAATCAGACCCCCGGGGTCGGGCCAGGTCCCAGGGCCCCACGACGGCCTGGTCCCCCACGGTTGTGGCATACGACCGCGCAGAGTGCTTAATCAGTGTCACCGGGGCCGCCGGTGGGTGCTTAAGAGTGGGTGACCGTGCTCGGCTGGCGCCCGGGTTGCTGGGTGTGCCGTGGAGATGGTGGGTGAGTGGTGGTTCTAGTCCGGCCACGGTGCTCTGTGCCTGGGGTGGGTGGGTGGGTGGGTGGGTGGGTGGGGGTGGATGTAGGGTGGGTACTCTTGCTGGCCGCGTGTGGTGCCCTCTCCCTGGGACGGGCGCTGCTGGTGGGTGGTGGTGGTGGTGGTGCCGGTGCTAGTAATAGTAGTATGTTCCATGTGGACCACCATGGGCAAGCCCTATTCAACGTGGGTCCACGTGAAAACAACCCAGGCCCACACAGCCCCCCTATGGGCCTAGAGGGCCAGGACCACCGTGGGCCCCCGTGGGTAAAGTCCCCCCATCAGACCGCCGGGGGCGGGCCAGGTCCACTTGTAGTAGCGGTGGTGGTGGTGGTGGTGGTGGTGGTGGTGGTGGTGGTGGTGTTGGTGGGGGTGGATGTAGGGTGGGTACTCTTGCTGGCTACTGTGTCCGCGTGTGATGCCCTCTCCCTGGGACGGGCGCTGCTGGTGGGTGGTGGTGGTGGTGGTGCCGGTGCTAGTAATAGTAGTATGTTCCATGTGGACCACCATGGGCAAGCCCTATTCAACGTGGGTCCACGTGAAAACAACCCAGGCCCACACAGCCCCCCTATGGGCCTAGAGGGCCAGGACCACCGTGGGCCCCCGTGGGTAAAGTCCCCCCATCAGACCGCCGGGGGCGGGCCAGGTCCCAGGGGACCCAGGGCCCCACACCGGCTTGCCCCCCCACGGTTGTGGGCGAAGGATCTACGTGGAGCACCATGTACCACCGGCATAGACAGCAATGGGCAAGCCCCGCTCACCGTGGGTCCGTGCGAAAAGGCCACGGGCCCAGGACCGCCGCAGGCCCCCCCATCAGACCCCCGGGGTCGGGCCAGGTCCACTTGTAGTAGCGGTGGTGGTGTTGGTGGTGGTGTTGGTGGTGGTGGTGGTGGTGGTCCCAGGGCCCCACGACGGCCTGGTCCCCCACGTTTGTGGGGGAAAGATCTACGTGGAGCACCATGTACCACCGGCACAGACAGCAACAGGCGAGCCCCGCTCGCCGTGGGTCCGTGCGAAAAGGCCACGGGCCCAGGACAACCGCAGTCCCCCCAATCAGACCCCCGGGGTCGGGCCAGGTCCCAGGGCCCCACGACGGCCTGGTCCCCCACGGTTGTGGCATACGACCGCGCAGAGTGCTTAATCAGTGTCGCCGGGGCCGCCGGTGGGTGCTTAAGAGTGGGTGACCGTGCTCGGCTGGCGCCCGGGTTGCTGGGTGTGCCGTGGAGATGGTGGGTGAGTGGTGGTTCTAGTCCGGCCACGGTGCTCTGTGCCTGGGGTGGGTGGGTGGGTGGGTGGGTGGGTGGGGGTGGATGTAGGGTGGGTACTCTTGCTGGCCGCGTGTGGTGCCCTCTCCCTGGGACGGGCGCTGCTGGTGGGTGGTGGTGGTGGTGGTGCCGGTGCTAGTAATAGTAGTATGTTCCATGTGGACCACCATGGGCAAGCCCTATTCAACGTGGGTCCACGTGAAAACAACCCAGGCCCACACAGCCCCCCTATGGGCCTAGAGGGCCAGGACCACCGTGGGCCCCCGTGGGTAAAGTCCCCCCATCAGACCGCCGGCGGCGGGCCAGGTCCACTTGTAGTAGCGGTGGTGGTGGTGGTGGTGGTGGTGGTGGTGTTGGTGGGGGTGGATGTAGGGTGGGTACTCTTGCTGGCTACTGTGTCCGCGTGTGATGCCCTCTCCCTGGGACGGGCGCTGCTGGTGGGTGGTGGTGGTGGTGGCGCGGTGCTAGTAATATTAGTATGTTCCATGTGGACCACCATGGGCAAGCCCTATTCAACGTGGGTCCACGTGAAAACAACCCAGGCCCACACAGCCCCCCTATGGGCCTAGAGGGCCAGGACCACCGTGGGCCCCCGTGGGTAAAGTCCCCCCATCAGACCGCCGGGGGCGGGCCAGGTCCCAGGGGACCCAGGGCCCCACACCGGCTTGCCCCCCCACGGTTGTGGGCGAAGGATCTACGTGGAGCACCATGTACCACCGGCATAGACAGCAATGGGCAAGCCCCGCTCACCGTGGGTCCGTGCGAAAAGGCCACGGGCCCAGGACCGCCGCAGGCCCCCCCATCAGACCCCCGGGGTCGGGCCAGGTCCACTTGTAGTAGCGGTGGTGGTGGTGGTGGTGGTGTTGGTGGTGGTGGTGGTGGTGGTCCCAGGGCCCCACGACGGCCTGGTCCCCCACGGTTGTGGGGGAAAGATCTACGTGGAGCACCATGTACCACCGGCACAGACAGCAACAGGCGAGCCCCGCTCACCGTGGGTCCGTGCGAAAAGGCCACGGGCCCAGGACAACCGCAGTCCCCCCCATCAGACCCCCGGGGTCGGGCCAGGTCCCAGGGCCCCACGACGGCCTGGTCCCCCACGGTTGTGGCATACGACCGCGCAGAGTGCTTAATCAGTGTCGCCGGGGCCGCCGATGGGTGCTTAAGAGTGGGTGACCGTGCTCGGCTGGCGCCCGGGTTGCTGGGTGTGCCGTGGAGATGGTGGGTGAGTGGTGGTTCTAGTCCGGCCACGGTGCTCTGTGCCTGGGGTGGGTGGGTGGGTGGGTGGGTGGGTGGGGGTGGATGTAGGGTGGGTACTCTTGCTGGCCGCGTGTGGTGCCCTCTCCCTGGGACGGGCGCTGCTGGTGGGTGGTGGTGGTGGTGGTGCCGGTGCTAGTAATAGTAGTATGTTCCATGTGGACCACCATGGGCAAGCACTATTCAACGTGGGTCCACGTGAAAACAACCCAGGCCCACACAGCCCCCCTATGGGCCTAGAGGGCCAGGACCACCGTGGGCCCCCGTGGGTAAAGTCCCCCCATCAGACCGCCGGGGGCGGGCCAGGTCCCAGGGGACCCAGGGCCCCACACCGGCTTGCCCCCCCACGGTTGTGGGCGAAGGATCTACGTGGAGCACCATGTACCACCGGCATAGACAGCAATGGGCAAGCCCCGCTCACCGTGGGTCCGTGCGAAAAGGCCACGGGCCCAGGACCGCCGCAGGCCCCCCCATCAGACCCCCGGGGTCGGGCCAGGTCCACTTGTAGTAGCGGTGGTGGTGGTGGTGGTGGTGGTGGTGGTGGTGGTGGTGGTGGTGGTGGTGTTGGTGGGGGTGGATGTAGGGTGGGAACTCTTGCTGGCTACTGTGTCCGCGTGTGGTGCCCTCTCCCTGGGACGGGCGCTGCTGGTGGGTGGTTGTGGTGGTGGTGCCGGTGCTAGTAATAGTAGTATGTTCCATGTGGACCACCATGGGCAAGCCCTATTCAACGTGGGTCCACGTGAAAACAACCCAGGCCCACACAGCCCCCCTATGGGCCTAGAGGGCCAGGACCACCGTGGGCCCCCGTGGGTAAAGTCCCCCCATCAGACCGCCGGGGGTGGGCCAGGTCCCAGGGGACCCAGGGCCCCACACCGGCTTGCCCCCCCACGGTTGTGGGCGAATGATCTACGTGGAGCACCATGTACCACCGGCATAGACAGCAATGGGCAAGCCCCGCTCACCGTGGGTCCGTGCGAAAAGGCCACGGGCCCAGGACCGCCGCAGGCCCCCCCATCAGACCCCCGGGGTCGGGCCAGGTCCACTTGTAGTAGCGGTGGTGGTGGTGGTGGTGGTGGTGGTGGTGGTGGTGGTGGTGGTGTTGGTGGGGGTGGATGTAGGGTGGGTACTCTTGCTGGCTACTGTGTCCGAGTGTGGTGCCCTCTCCCTGGGACGGGCGCTGCTGGTGGGTGGTGGTGGTGGTGGTGCCGGTGCTAGTAATAGTAGTATGTTCCATGTGGACCACCATGGGCAAGCCCTATTCAACGTGGGTCCACGTGAAAACAACCCAGGCCCACACAGCCCCCCTATGGGCCTAGAGGGCCAGGACCACCGTGGGCCCCCGTGGGTAAAGTCCCCCCATCAGACCGCCGGGGGCGGGCCAGGTCCACTTGTAGTAGCGGTGGTGGTGGTGGTGGTGGTGGTGGTGGTGGTGGTGGTGGCGTTGGTGGGGGTGGATGTAGGGTGGGTACTCTTGCTGGCTACTGTGTCCGCGTGTGATGCCCTCTCCCTGGGACGGGCGCTGCTGGTGGGTGGTGGTGGTGGTGGCGCGGTGCTAGTAATAGTAGTATGTTCCATGTGGACCACCATGGGCAAGCCCTATTCAACGTGGGTCCACGTGAAAACAACCCAGGCCCACACAGCCCCCCTATGGGCCTAGAGGGCCAGGACCACCGTGGGCCCCCGTGGGTAAAGTCCCCCCATCAGACCGCCGGGGGCGGGCCAGGTCCCAGGGGACCCAGGGCCCCACACCGGCTTGCCCCCCCACGGTTGTGGGCGAAGGATCTACGTGGAGCACCATGTACCACCGGCATAGACAGCAATGGGCAAGCCCCGCTCACCGTGGGTCCGTGCGAAAAGGCCACGGGCCCAGGACCGCCGCAGGCCCCCCCATCAGACCCCCGGGGTTGGGCCAGGTCCACTTGTAGTAGCGGTGGTGGTGGTGGTGGTGGTGTTGGTGGTGGTGGTGGTGGTGGTCCCAGGGCCCCACGACGGCCTGGTCCCCCACGTTTGTGGGGGAAAGATCTACGTGGAGCACCATGTACCACCGGCACAGACAGCAACAGGCGAGCCCCGCTCGCCGTGGGTCCGTGCGAAAAGGCCACGGGCCCAGGACAACCGCAGTCCCCCCAATCAGACCCCCGGGGTCGGGCCAGGTCCCAGGGCCCCACGACGGCCTGGTCCCCCACGGTTGTGGCATACGACCGCGCAGAGTGCTTAATCAGTGTCGCCGGGGCCGCCGATGGGTGCTTAAGAGTGGGTGACCGTGCTCGGCTGGCGCCCGGGTTGCTGGGTGTGCCGTGGAGATGGTGGGTGAGTGGTGGTTCTAGTCCGGCCACGGTGCTCTGTGCCTGGGGTGGGTGGGTGGGTGGGTGGGTGGGTGGGGGTGGATGTAGGGTGGGTACTCTTGCTGGCCGCGTGTGGTGCCCTCTCCCTGGGACGGGCGCTGCTGGTGGGTGGTGGTGGTGGTGGTGCCGGTGCTAGTAATAGTAGTATGTTCCATGTGGACCACCATGGGCAAGCCCTATTCAACGTGGGTCCACGTGAAAACAACCCAGGCCCACACAGCCCCCCTATGGGCCTAGAGGGCCAGGACCACCGTGGGCCCCCGTGGGTAAAGTCCCCCCATCAGACCGCCGGGGGCGGGCCAGGTCCCAGGGGACCCAGGGCCCCACACCGGCTTGCCCCCCCACGGTTGTGGGCGAAGGATCTACGTGGAGCACCATGTACCACCGGCATAGACAGCAATGGGCAAGCCCCGCTCACCGTGGGTCCGTGCGAAAAGGCCACGGGCCCAGGACCGCCGCAGGCCCCCCCATCAGACCCCCGGGGTCGGGCCAGGTCCACTTGTAGTAGCGGTGGTGGTGTTGGTGGTGGTGTTGGTGGTGGTGGTGGTGGTGGTCCGAGGGCCCCACGACGGCCTGGTCCCCCACGTTTGTGGCGGAAAGATCTACGTGGAGCACCATGTACCACCGGCACAGACAGCAACAGGCGAGCCCCGCTCACCGTGGGTCCGTGCGAAAAGGCCACGGACCCAGGACAACCGCAGTCCCCCCCATCAGACCCCCGGGGTCGGGCCAGGTCCCAGGGCCCCACGACGGCCTGGTCCCCCACGGTTGTGGCATACGACCGCGCAGAGTGCTTAATCAGTGTCGCCGGGGCCGCCGGTGGGTGCTTAAGAGTGGGTGACCGTGCTCGGCTGGCGCCCGGGTTGCTGGGTGTGCCGTGGAGATGGTGGGTGAGTGGTGGTTCTAGTCCGGCCACGGTGCTCTGTGCCTGGGGTGGGTGGGTGGGTGGGTGGGTGGGTGGGGGTGGATGTAGGGTGGGTACTCTTGCTGGCCGCGTGTGGTGCCCTCTCCCTGGGACGGGCGCTGCTGGTGGGTGGTGGTGGTGGTGGTGCCGGTGCTAGTAATAGTAGTATGTTCCATGTGGACCACCATGGGCAAGCCCTATTCAACGTGGGTCCACGTGAAAACAACCCAGGCCCACACAGCCCCCCTATGGGCCTAGAGGGCCAGGACCACCGTGGGCCCCCGTGGGTAAAGTCCCCCCATCAGACCGCCGGGGGCGGGCCAGGTCCACTTGTAGTAGCGGTGGTGGTGGTGGTGGTGGTGGTGGTGGTGGTGGTGGTGGTGTTGGTGGGGGTGGATGTAGGGTGGGTACTCTTGCTGGCTACTGTGTCCGCGTGTGATGCCCTCTCCCTGGGACGGGCGCTGCTGGTGGGTGGTGGTGGTGGTGGTGCCGGTGCTAGTAATAGTAGTATGTTCCATGTGGACCACCATGGGCAAGCCCTATTCAACGTGGGTCCACGTGAAAACAACCCAGGCCCACACAGCCCCCCTATGGGCCTAGAGGGCCAGGACCACCGTGGGCCCCCGTGGGTAAAGTCCCCCCATCAGACCGCCGGGGGCGGGCCAGGTCCCAGGGGACCCAGGGCCCCACACCGGCTTGCCCCCCCACGGTTGTGGGCGAAGGATCTACGTGGAGCACCATGTACCACCGGCATAGACAGCAATGGGCAAGCCCCGCTCACCGTGGGTCCGTGCGAAAAGGCCACGGGCCCAGGACCGCCGCAGGCCCCCCCATCAGACCCCCGGGGTCGGGCCAGGTCCACTTGTAGTAGCGGTGGTGGTGTTGGTGGTGGTGTTGGTGGTGGTGGTGGTGGTGGTCCCAGGGCCCCACGACGGCCTGGTCCCCCACGTTTGTGGGGGAAAGATCTACGTGGAGCACCATGTACCACCGGCACAGACAGCAACAGGCGAGCCCCGCTCGCCGTGGGTCCGTGCGAAAAGGCCACGGGCCCAGGACAACCGCAGTCCCCCCAATCAGACCCCCGGGGTCGGGCCAGGTCCCAGGGCCCCACGACGGCCTGGTCCCCCACGGTTGTGGCATACGACCGCGCAGAGTGCTTAATCAGTGTCGCCGGGGCCGCCGGTGGGTGCTTAAGAGTGGGTGACCGTGCTCGGCTGGCGCCCGGGTTGCTGGGTGTGCCGTGGAGATGGTGGGTGAGTGGTGGTTCTAGTCCGGCCACGGTGCTCTGTGCCTGGGGTGGGTGGGTGGGTGGGTGGGTGGGTGGGGGTGGATGTAGGGTGGGTACTCTTGCTGGCCGCGTGTGGTGCCCTCTCCCTGGGACGGGCGCTGCTGGTGGGTGGTGGTGGTGGTGGTGCCGGTGCTAGTAATAGTAGTATGTTCCATGTGGACCACCATGGGCAAGCCCTATTCAACGTGGGTCCACGTGAAAACAACCCAGGCCCACACAGCCCCCCTATGGGCCTAGAGGGCCAGGACCACCGTGGGCCCCCGTGGGTAAAGTCCCCCCATCAGACCGCCGGGGGCGGGCCAGGTCCACTTGTAGTAGCGGTGGTGGTGGTGGTGGTGGTGGTGGTGGTGGTGGTGGTGGTGTTGGTGGGGGTGGATGTAGGGTGGGTACTCTTGCTGGCTACTGTGTCCGCGTGTGATGCCCTCTCCCTGGGACAGGCGCTGCTGGTGGGTGGTGGTGGTGGTGGCGCGGTGCTAGTAATAGTAGTATGTTCCATGTGGACCACCATGGGCAAGCCCTATTCAACGTGGATCCACGTGAAAACAACCCAGGCCCACACAGCCCCCCTATGGGCCTAGAGGGCCAGGACCACCGTGGGCCCCCGTGGGTAAAGTCCCCCCATCAGACCGCCGGGGGCGGGCCAGGTCCCAGGGGACCCAGGGCCCCACACCGGCTTGCCCCCCCACGGTTGTGGGCGAAGGATCTACGTGGAGCACCATGTACCACCGGCATAGACAGCAATGGGCAAGCCCCGCTCACCGTGGGTCCGTGCGAAAAGGCCACGGGCCCAGGACCGCCGCAGGCCCCCCCATCAGACCCCCGGGGTCGGGCCAGGTCCACTTGTAGTAGCGGTGGTGGTGTTGGTGGTGGTGTTGGTGGTGGTGGTGGTGGTGGTCCCAGGGCCCCACGACGGCCTGGTCCCCCACGTTTGTGGGGGAAAGATCTACGTGGAGCACCATGTACCACCGGCACAGACAGCAACAGGCGAGCCCCGCTCGCCGTGGGTCCGTGCGAAAAGGCCACGGGCCCAGGACAACCGCAGTCCCCCCAATCAGACCCCCGGGGTCGGGCCAGGTCCCAGGGCCCCACGACGGCCTGGTCCCCCACGGTTGTGGCATACAACCGCACAGAGTGCTTAATCAGTGTCGCCGGGGCCGCCGGTGGGTGCTTAAGAGTGGGTGACCGTGCTCGGCTGGCGCCCGGGTTGCTGGGTGTGCCGTGGAGATGGTGGGTGAGTGGTGGTTCTAGTCCGGCCACGGTGCTCTGTGCCTGGGGTGGGTGGGTGGGTGGGTGGGTGGGTGGGGGTGGATGTAGGGTGGGTACTCTTGCTGGCCGCGTGTGGTGCCCTCTCCCTGGGACGGGCGCTGCTGGTGGGTGGTGGTGGTGGTGGTGCCGGTGCTAGTAATAGTAGTATGTTCCATGTGGACCACCATGGGAAAGCACTATTCAACGTGGGTCCACGTGAAAACAACCCAGGCCCACACAGCCCCCCTATGGGCCTAGAGGGCCAGGACCACCGTGGGCCCCCGTGGGTAAAGTCCCCCCATCAGACCGCCGGGGGCGGGCCAGGTCCACTTGTAGTAGCGTTGGTGGTGGTGGTGGTGGTGGTGGTGGTGGTGGTGGTGGTGTTGGTGGGGGTGGATGTAGGGTGGGTACTCTTGCTGGCTACTGTGTCCGCGTGTGATGCCCTCTCCCTGGGACGGGCGCTGCTGGTGGGTGGTGGTGGTGGTGGTGCCGGTGCTAGTAATAGTAGTATGTTCCATGTGGACCACCATGGGCAAGCCCTATTCAACGTGGGTCCACGTGAAAACAACCCAGGCCCACACAGCCCCCCTATGGGCCTAGAGGGCCAGGACCACCGTGGGCCCCCGTGGGTAAAGTCCCCCCATCAGACCGCCGGGGGCGGGCCAGGTCCCAGGGGACCCAGGGCCCCACACCGGCTTGCCCCCCCACGGTTGTGGGCGAAGGATCTACGTGGAGCACCATGTACCACCGGCATAGACAGCAATGGGCAAGCCCCGCTCACCGTGGGTCCGTGCGAAAAGGCCACGGGCCCAGGACCGCCGCAGGCCCCCCCATCAGACCCCCGGGGTCGGGCCAGGTCCACTTGTAGTAGCGGTGGTGGTGGTGGTGGTGGTGTTGGTGGTGGTGGTGGTGGTGGTCCCAGGGCCTCACGACGGCCTGGTCCCCCACGGTTGTGGGGGAAAGATCTACGTGGAGCACCATGTACCACCGGCACAGACAGCAACAGGCGAGCCCCGCTCACGGTGGGTCCGTGCGAAAAGGCCACAGGCCCAGGACAACCGCAGTCCCCCCCATCAGACCCCCGGGGTCGGGCCAGGTCCCAGGGCCCCACGACGGCCTGGTCCCCCACGGTTGTGGCATACGACCGCGCAGAGTGCTTAATCAGTGTCGCCGGGGCCGCCGGTGGGTGCTTAAGAGTGGGTGACCGTGCTCGGCTGGCGCCCGGGTTGCTGGGTGTGCCGTGGAGATGGTGGGTGAGTGGTGGTTCTAGTCCGGCCACGGTGCTCTGTGCCTGGGGTGGGTGGGTGGGGGTGGATGTAGGGTGGGTACTCTTGCTGGCCGCGTGTGGTGCCCTCTCCCTGGGACGGGCGCTGCTGGTGGGTGGTGGTGGTGGTGGTGCCGGTGCTAGTAATAGTAGTATGTTCCATGTGGACCACCATGGGCAAGCCCTATTCAACGTGGGTCCACGTGAAAACAACCCAGGCCCACACAGCCCCCCTATGGGCCTAGAGGGCCAGGACCACCGTGGGCCCCCGTGGGTAAAGTCCCCCCATCAGACCGCCGGGGGCGGGCCAGGTCCACTTGTAGTAGCGGTGGTGGTGGTGGTGGTGGTGGTGGTGGTGGTGGTGGTGGTGTTGGTGGGGGTGGATGTAGGGTGGGTACTCTTGCTGGCTACTGTGTCCGCGTGTGATGCCCTCTCCCTGGGACAGGCGCTGCTGGTGGGTGGTGGTGGTGGTGGCGCGGTGCTAGTAATAGTAGTATGTTCCATGTGGACCACCATGGGCAAGCCCTATTCAACGTGGATCCACGTGAAAACAACCCAGGCCCACACAGCCCCCCTATGGGCCTAGAGGGCCAGGACCACCGTGGGCCCCCGTGGGTAAAGTCCCCCCATCAGACCGCCGGGGGCGGGCCAGGTCCCAGGGGACCCAGGGCCCCACACCGGCTTGCCCCCCCACGGTTGTGGGCGAAGGATCTACGTGGAGCACCATGTACCACCGGCATAGACAGCAATGGGCAAGCCCCGCTCACCGTGGGTCCGTGCGAAAAGGCCACGGGCCCAGGACCGCCGCAGGCCCCCCCATCAGACCCCCGGGGTCGGGCCAGGTCCACTTGTAGTAGCGGTGGTGGTGTTGGTGGTGGTGTTGGTGGTGGTGGTGGTGGTGGTCCCAGGGCCCCACGACGGCCTGGTCCCCCACGGTTGTGGGGGAAAGATCTACGTGGAGCACCATGTACCACCGGCACAGACAGCAACAGGCGAGCCCCGCTCGCCGTGGGTCCGTGCGAAAAGGCCACGGGCCCAGGACAACCGCAGTCCCCCCAATCAGACCCCCGGGGTCGGGCCAGGTCCCAGGGCCCCACGACGGCCTGGTCCCCCACGGTTGTGGCATACGACCGCGCAGAGTGCTTAATCAGTGTCACCGGGGCCGCCGGTGGGTGCTTAAGAGTGGGTGACCGTGCTCGGCTGGCGCCCGGGTTGCTGGGTGTGCCGTGGAGATGGTGGGTGAGTGGTGGTTCTAGTCCGGCCACGGTGCTCTGTGCCTGGGGTGGGTGGGTGGGTGGGTGGGTGGGTGGGGGTGGATGTAGGGTGGGTACTCTTGCTGGCCGCGTGTGGTGCCCTCTCCCTGGGACGGGCGCTGCTGGTGGGTGGTGGTGGTGGTGGTGCCGGTGCTAGTAATAGTAGTATGTTCCATGTGGACCACCATGGGCAAGCCCTATTCAACGTGGGTCCACGTGAAAACAACCCAGGCCCACACAGCCCCCCTATGGGCCTAGAGGGCCAGGACCACCGTGGGCCCCCGTGGGTAAAGTCCCCCCATCAGACCGCCGGGGGCGGGCCAGGTCCACTTGTAGTAGCGGTGGTGGTGGTGGTGGTGGTGGTGGTGGTGGTGGTGGTGGTGTTGGTGGGGGTGGATGTAGGGTGGGTACTCTTGCTGGCTACTGTGTCCGCGTGTGATGCCCTCTCCCTGGGACGGGCGCTGCTGGTGGGTGGTGGTGGTGGTGGTGCCGGTGCTAGTAATAGTAGTATGTTCCATGTGGACCACCATGGGCAAGCCCTATTCAACGTGGGTCCACGTGAAAACAACCCAGGCCCACACAGCCCCCCTATGGGCCTAGAGGGCCAGGACCACCGTGGGCCCCCGTGGGTAAAGTCCCCCCATCAGACCGCCGGGGGCGGGCCAGGTCCCAGGGGACCCAGGGCCCCACACCGGCTTGCCCCCCCACGGTTGTGGGCGAAGGATCTACGTGGAGCACCATGTACCACCGGCATAGACAGCAATGGGCAAGCCCCGCTCACCGTGGGTCCGTGCGAAAAGGCCACGGGCCCAGGACCGCCGCAGGCCCCCCCATCAGACCCCCGGGGTCGGGCCAGGTCCACTTGTAGTAGCGGTGGTGGTGTTGGTGGTGGTGTTGGTGGTGGTGGTGGTGGTGGTCCCAGGGCCCCACGACGGCCTGGTCCCCCACGTTTGTGGGGGAAAGATCTACGTGGAGCACCATGTACCACCGGCACAGACAGCAACAGGCGAGCCCCGCTCGCCGTGGGTCCGTGCGAAAAGGCCACGGGCCCAGGACAACCGCAGTCCCCCCAATCAGACCCCCGGGGTCGGGCCAGGTCCCAGGGCCCCACGACGGCCTGGTCCCCCACGGTTGTGGCATACGACCGCGCAGAGTGCTTAATCAGTGTCGCCGGGGCCGCCGGTGGGTGCTTAAGAGTGGGTGACCGTGCTCGGCTGGCGCCCGGGTTGCTGGGTGTGCCGTGGAGATGGTGGGTGAGTGGTGGTTCTAGTCCGGCCACGGTGCTCTGTGCCTGGGGTGGGTGGGTGGGTGGGTGGGTGGGTGGGGGTGGATGTAGGGTGGGTACTCTTGCTGGCCGCGTGTGGTGCCCTCTCCCTGGGACGGGCGCTGCTGGTGGGTGGTGGTGGTGGTGGTGCCGGTGCTAGTAATAGTAGTATGTTCCATGTGGACCACCATGGGCAAGCCCTATTCAACGTGGGTCCACGTGAAAACAACCCAGGCCCACACAGCCCCCCTATGGGCCTAGAGGGCCAGGACCACCGTGGGCCCCCGTGGGTAAAGTCCCCCCATCAGACCGCCGGCGGCGGGCCAGGTCCACTTGTAGTAGCGGTGGTGGTGGTGGTGGTGGTGGTGGTGGTGTTGGTGGGGGTGGATGTAGGGTGGGTACTCTTGCTGGCTACTGTGTCCGCGTGTGATGCCCTCTCCCTGGGACGGGCGCTGCTGGTGGGTGGTGGTGGTGGTGGCGCGGTGCTAGTAATATTAGTATGTTCCATGTGGACCACCATGGGCAAGCCCTATTCAACGTGGGTCCACGTGAAAACAACCCAGGCCCACACAGCCCCCCTATGGGCCTAGAGGGCCAGGACCACCGTGGGCCCCCGTGGGTAAAGTCCCCCCATCAGACCGCCGGGGGCGGGCCAGGTCCCAGGGGACCCAGGGCCCCACACCGGCTTGCCCCCCCACGGTTGTGGGCGAAGGATCTACGTGGAGCACCATGTACCACCGGCATAGACAGCAATGGGCAAGCCCCGCTCACCGTGGGTCCGTGCGAAAAGGCCACGGGCCCAGGACCGCCGCAGGCCCCCCCATCAGACCCCCGGGGTCGGGCCAGGTCCACTTGTAGTAGCGGTGGTGGTGGTGGTGGTGGTGTTGGTGGTGGTGGTGGTGGTGGTCCCAGGGCCCCACGACGGCCTGGTCCCCCACGGTTGTGGGGGAAAGATCTACGTGGAGCACCATGTACCACCGGCACAGACAGCAACAGGCGAGCCCCGCTCACCGTGGGTCCGTGCGAAAAGGCCACGGGCCCAGGACAACCGCAGTCCCCCCCATCAGACCCCCGGGGTCGGGCCAGGTCCCAGGGCCCCACGACGGCCTGGTCCCCCACGGTTGTGGCATACGACCGCGCAGAGTGCTTAATCAGTGTCGCCGGGGCCGCCGATGGGTGCTTAAGAGTGGGTGACCGTGCTCGGCTGGCGCCCGGGTTGCTGGGTGTGCCGTGGAGATGGTGGGTGAGTGGTGGTTCTAGTCCGGCCACGGTGCTCTGTGCCTGGGGTGGGTGGGTGGGTGGGTGGGTGGGTGGGGGTGGATGTAGGGTGGGTACTCTTGCTGGCCGCGTGTGGTGCCCTCTCCCTGGGACGGGCGCTGCTGGTGGGTGGTGGTGGTGGTGGTGCCGGTGCTAGTAATAGTAGTATGTTCCATGTGGACCACCATGGGCAAGCACTATTCAACGTGGGTCCACGTGAAAACAACCCAGGCCCACACAGCCCCCCTATGGGCCTAGAGGGCCAGGACCACCGTGGGCCCCCGTGGGTAAAGTCCCCCCATCAGACCGCCGGGGGCGGGCCAGGTCCCAGGGGACCCAGGGCCCCACACCGGCTTGCCCCCCCACGGTTGTGGGCGAAGGATCTACGTGGAGCACCATGTACCACCGGCATAGACAGCAATGGGCAAGCCCCGCTCACCGTGGGTCCGTGCGAAAAGGCCACGGGCCCAGGACCGCCGCAGGCCCCCCCATCAGACCCCCGGGGTCGGGCCAGGTCCACTTGTAGTAGCGGTGGTGGTGGTGGTGGTGGTGGTGGTGGTGGTGGTGGTGGTGGTGGTGGTGTTGGTGGGGGTGGATGTAGGGTGGGAACTCTTGCTGGCTACTGTGTCCGCGTGTGGTGCCCTCTCCCTGGGACGGGCGCTGCTGGTGGGTGGTGGTGGTGGTGGTGCCGGTGCTAGTAATAGTAGTATGTTCCATGTGGACCACCATGGGCAAGCCCTATTCAACGTGGGTCCACGTGAAAACAACCCAGGCCCACACAGCCCCCCTATGGGCCTAGAGGGCCAGGACCACCGTGGGCCCCCGTGGGTAAAGTCCCCCCATCAGACCGCCGGGGGTGGGCCAGGTCCCAGGGGACCCAGGGCCCCACACCGGCTTGCCCCCCCACGGTTGTGGGCGAATGATCTACGTGGAGCACCATGTACCACCGGCATAGACAGCAATGGGCAAGCCCCGCTCACCGTGGGTCCGTGCGAAAAGGCCACGGGCCCAGGACCGCCGCAGGCCCCCCCATCAGACCCCCGGGGTCGGGCCAGGTCCACTTGTAGTAGCGGTGGTGGTGGTGGTGGTGGTGGTGGTGGTGGTGGTGGTGGTGGTGTTGGTGGGGGTGGATGTAGGGTGGGTACTCTTGCTGGCTACTGTGTCCGAGTGTGGTGCCCTCTCCCTGGGACGGGCGCTGCTGGTGGGTGGTGGTGGTGGTGGTGCCGGTGCTAGTAATAGTAGTATGTTCCATGTGGACCACCATGGGCAAGCCCTATTCAACGTGGGTCCACGTGAAAACAACCCAGGCCCACACAGCCCCCCTATGGGCCTAGAGGGCCAGGACCACCGTGGGCCCCCGTGGGTAAAGTCCCCCCATCAGACCGCCGGGGGCGGGCCAGGTCCACTTGTAGTAGCGGTGGTGGTGGTGGTGGTGGTGGTGGTGGTGGTGGTGGTGGCGTTGGTGGGGGTGGATGTAGGGTGGGTACTCTTGCTGGCTACTGTGTCCGCGTGTGATGCCCTCTCCCTGGGACGGGCGCTGCTGGTGGGTGGTGGTGGTGGTGGCGCGGTGCTAGTAATAGTAGTATGTTCCATGTGGACCACCATGGGCAAGCCCTATTCAACGTGGGTCCACGTGAAAACAACCCAGGCCCACACAGCCCCCCTATGGGCCTAGAGGGCCAGGACCACCGTGGGCCCCCGTGGGTAAAGTCCCCCCATCAGACCGCCGGGGGCGGGCCAGGTCCCAGGGGACCCAGGGCCCCACACCGGCTTGCCCCCCCACGGTTGTGGGCGAAGGATCTACGTGGAGCACCATGTACCACCGGCATAGACAGCAATGGGCAAGCCCCGCTCACCGTGGGTCCGTGCGAAAAGGCCACGGGCCCAGGACCGCCGCAGGCCCCCCCATCAGACCCCCGGGGTTGGGCCAGGTCCACTTGTAGTAGCGGTGGTGGTGGTGGTGGTGGTGTTGGTGGTGGTGGTGGTGGTGGTCCCAGGGCCCCACGACGGCCTGGTCCCCCACGTTTGTGGGGGAAAGATCTACGTGGAGCACCATGTACCACCGGCACAGACAGCAACAGGCGAGCCCCGCTCGCCGTGGGTCCGTGCGAAAAGGCCACGGGCCCAGGACAACCGCAGTCCCCCCAATCAGACCCCCGGGGTCGGGCCAGGTCCCAGGGCCCCACGACGGCCTGGTCCCCCACGGTTGTGGCATACGACCGCGCAGAGTGCTTAATCAGTGTCGCCGGGGCCGCCGATGGGTGCTTAAGAGTGGGTGACCGTGCTCGGCTGGCGCCCGGGTTGCTGGGTGTGCCGTGGAGATGGTGGGTGAGTGGTGGTTCTAGTCCGGCCACGGTGCTCTGTGCCTGGGGTGGGTGGGTGGGTGGGTGGGTGGGTGGGGGTGGATGTAGGGTGGGTACTCTTGCTGGCCGCGTGTGGTGCCCTCTCCCTGGGACGGGCGCTGCTGGTGGGTGGTGGTGGTGGTGGTGCCGGTGCTAGTAATAGTAGTATGTTCCATGTGGACCACCATGGGCAAGCCCTATTCAACGTGGGTCCACGTGAAAACAACCCAGGCCCACACAGCCCCCCTATGGGCCTAGAGGGCCAGGACCACCGTGGGCCCCCGTGGGTAAAGTCCCCCCATCAGACCGCCGGGGGCGGGCCAGGTCCCAGGGGACCCAGGGCCCCACACCGGCTTGCCCCCCCACGGTTGTGGGCGAAGGATCTACGTGGAGCACCATGTACCACCGGCATAGACAGCAATGGGCAAGCCCCGCTCACCGTGGGTCCGTGCGAAAAGGCCACGGGCCCAGGACCGCCGCAGGCCCCCCCATCAGACCCCCGGGGTCGGGCCAGGTCCACTTGTAGTAGCGGTGGTGGTGTTGGTGGTGGTGTTGGTGGTGGTGGTGGTGGTGGTCCGAGGGCCCCACGACGGCCTGGTCCCCCACGTTTGTGGGGGAAAGATCTACGTGGAGCACCATGTACCACCGGCACAGACAGCAACAGGCGAGCCCCGCTCACCGTGGGTCCGTGCGAAAAGGCCACGGACCCAGGACAACCGCAGTCCCCCCCATCAGACCCCCGGGGTCGGGCCAGGTCCCAGGGCCCCACGACGGCCTGGTCCCCCACGGTTGTGGCATACGACCGCGCAGAGTGCTTAATCAGTGTCGCCGGGGCCGCCGGTGGGTGCTTAAGAGTGGGTGACCGTGCTCGGCTGGCGCCCGGGTTGCTGGGTGTGCCGTGGAGATGGTGGGTGAGTGGTGGTTCTAGTCCGGCCACGGTGCTCTGTGCCTGGGGTGGGTGGGTGGGGGTGGATGTAGGGTGGGTACTCTTGCTGGCCGCGTGTGGTGCCCTCTCCCTGGGACGGGCGCTGCTGGTGGGTGGTGGTGGTGGTGGTGCCGGTGCTAGTAATAGTAGTATGTTCCATGTGGACCACCATGGGCAAGCCCTATTCAACGTGGGTCCACGTGAAAACAACCCAGGCCCACACAGCCCCCCTATGGGCCTAGAGGGCCAGGACCACCGTGGGCCCCCGTGGGTAAAGTCCCCCCATCAGACCGCCGGGGGCGGGCCAGGTCCACTTGTAGTAGCGGTGGTGGTGGTGGTGGTGGTGGTGGTGGTGGTGGTGGTGGTGTTGGTGGGGGTGGATGTAGGGTGGGTACTCTTGCTGGCTACTGTGTCCGCGTGTGATGCCCTCTCCCTGGGACAGGCGCTGCTGGTGGGTGGTGGTGGTGGTGGCGCGGTGCTAGTAATAGTAGTATGTTCCATGTGGACCACCATGGGCAAGCCCTATTCAACGTGGATCCACGTGAAAACAACCCAGGCCCACACAGCCCCCCTATGGGCCTAGAGGGCCAGGACCACCGTGGGCCCCCGTGGGTAAAGTCCCCCCATCAGACCGCCGGGGGCGGGCCAGGTCCCAGGGGACCCAGGGCCCCACACCGGCTTGCCCCCCCACGGTTGTGGGCGAAGGATCTACGTGGAGCACCATGTACCACCGGCATAGACAGCAATGGGCAAGCCCCGCTCACCGTGGGTCCGTGCGAAAAGGCCACGGGCCCAGGACCGCCGCAGGCCCCCCCATCAGACCCCCGGGGTCGGGCCAGGTCCACTTGTAGTAGCGGTGGTGGTGTTGGTGGTGGTGTTGGTGGTGGTGGTGGTGGTGGTCCCAGGGCCCCACGACGGCCTGGTCCCCCACGGTTGTGGGGGAAAGATCTACGTGGAGCACCATGTACCACCGGCACAGACAGCAACAGGCGAGCCCCGCTCGCCGTGGGTCCGTGCGAAAAGGCCACGGGCCCAGGACAACCGCAGTCCCCCCAATCAGACCCCCGGGGTCGGGCCAGGTCCCAGGGCCCCACGACGGCCTGGTCCCCCACGGTTGTGGCATACGACCGCGCATAGTGCTTAATCAGTGTCACCGGGGCCGCCGGTGGGTGCTTAAGAGTGGGTGACCGTGCTCGGCTGGCGCCCGGGTTGCTGGGTGTGCCGTGGAGATGGTGGGTGAGTGGTGGTTCTAGTCCGGCCACGGTGCTCTGTGCCTGGGGTGGGTGGGTGGGTGGGTGGGTGGGTGGGGGTGGATGTAGGGTGGGTACTCTTGCTGGCCGCGTGTGGTGCCCTCTCCCTGGGACGGGCGCTGCTGGTGGGTGGTGGTGGTGGTGGTGCCGGTGCTAGTAATAGTAGTATGTTCCATGTGGACCACCATGGGCAAGCCCTATTCAACGTGGGTCCACGTGAAAACAACCCAGGCCCACACAGCCCCCCTATGGGCCTAGAGGGCCAGGACCACCGTGGGCCCCCGTGGGTAAAGTCCCCCCATCAGACCGCCGGGGGCGGGCCAGGTCCACTTGTAGTAGCGGTGGTGGTGGTGGTGGTGTTGGTGGGGGTGGATGTAGGGTGGGTACTCTTGCTGGCTACTGTGTCCGCGTGTGATGCCCTCTCCCTGGGACGGGCGCTGCTGGTGGGTGGTGGTGGTGGTGGTGCCGGTGCTAGTAATAGTAGTATGTTCCATGTGGACCACCATGGGCAAGCCCTATTCAACGTGGGTCCACGTGAAAACAACCCAGGCCCACACAGCCCCCCTATGGGCCTAGAGGGCCAGGACCACCGTGGGCCCCCGTGGGTAAAGTCCCCCCATCAGACCGCCGGGGGCGGGCCAGGTCCCAGGGGACCCAGGGCCCCACACCGGCTTGCCCCCCCACGGTTGTGGGCGAAGGATCTACGTGGAGCACCATGTACCACCGGCATAGACAGCAATGGGCAAGCCCCGCTCACCGTGGGTCCGTGCGAAAAGGCCACGGGCCCAGGACCGCCGCAGGCCCCCCCATCAGACCCCCGGGGTCGGGCCAGGTCCACTTGTAGTAGCGGTGGTGGTGTTGGTGGTGGTGTTGGTGGTGGTGGTGGTGGTGGTCCCAGGGCCCCACGACGGCCTGGTCCCCCACGTTTGTGGGGGAAAGATCTACGTGGAGCACCATGTACCACCGGCACAGACAGCAACAGGCGAGCCCCGCTCGCCGTGGGTCCGTGCGAAAAGGCCACGGGCCCAGGACAACCGCAGTCCCCCCAATCAGACCCCCGGGGTCGGGCCAGGTCCCAGGGCCCCACGACGGCCTGGTCCCCCACGGTTGTGGCATACGACCGCGCAGAGTGCTTAATCAGTGTCGCCGGGGCCGCCGGTGGGTGCTTAAGAGTGGGTGACCGTGCTCGGCTGGCGCCCGGGTTGCTGGGTGTGCCGTGGAGATGGTGGGTGAGTGGTGGTTCTAGTCCGGCCACGGTGCTCTGTGCCTGGGGTGGGTGGGTGGGTGGGTGGGTGGGTGGGGGTGGATGTAGGGTGGGTACTCTTGCTGGCCGCGTGTGGTGCCCTCTCCCTGGGACGGGCGCTGCTGGTGGGTGGTGGTGGTGGTGGTGCCGGTGCTAGTAATAGTAGTATGTTCCATGTGGACCACCATGGGCAAGCCCTATTCAACGTGGGTCCACGTGAAAACAACCCAGGCCCACACAGCCCCCCTATGGGCCTAGAGGGCCAGGACCACCGTGGGCCCCCGTGGGTAAAGTCCCCCCATCAGACCGCCGGGGGCGGGCCAGGTCCACTTGTAGTAGCGGTGGTGGTGGTGGTGGTGGTGGTGGTGGTGGTGGTGGTGGTGTTGGTGGGGGTGGATGTAGGGTGGGTACTCTTGCTGGCTACTGTGTCCGCGTGTGATGCCCTCTCCCTGGGACAGGCGCTGCTGGTGGGTGGTGGTGGTGGTGGCGCGGTGCTAGTAATAGTAGTATGTTCCATGTGGACCACCATGGGCAAGCCCTATTCAACGTGGATCCACGTGAAAACAACCCAGGCCCACACAGCCCCCCTATGGGCCTAGAGGGCCAGGACCACCGTGGGCCCCCGTGGGTAAAGTCCCCCCATCAGACCGCCGGGGGCGGGCCAGGTCCCAGGGGACCCAGGGCCCCACACCGGCTTGCCCCCCCACGGTTGTGGGCGAAGGATCTACGTGGAGCACCATGTACCACCGGCATAGACAGCAATGGGCAAGCCCCGCTCACCGTGGGTCCGTGCGAAAAGGCCACGGGCCCAGGACCGCCGCAGGCCCCCCCATCAGACCCCCGGGGTCGGGCCAGGTCCACTTGTAGTAGCGGTGGTGGTGTTGGTGGTGGTGTTGGTGGTGGTGGTGGTGGTGGTCCCAGGGCCCCACGACGGCCTGGTCCCCCACGTTTGTGGGGGAAAGATCTACGTGGAGCACCATGTACCACCGGCACAGACAGCAACAGGCGAGCCCCGCTCGCCGTGGGTCCGTGCGAAAAGGCCACGGGCCCAGGACAACCGCAGTCCCCCCAATCAGACCCCCGGGGTCGGGCCAGGTCCCAGGGCCCCACGACGGCCTGGTCCCCCACGGTTGTGGCATACAACCGCACAGAGTGCTTAATCAGTGTCGCCGGGGCCGCCGGTGGGTGCTTAAGAGTGGGTGACCGTGCTCGGCTGGCGCCCGGGTTGCTGGGTGTGCCGTGGAGATGGTGGGTGAGTGGTGGTTCTAGTCCGGCCACGGTGCTCTGTGCCTGGGGTGGGTGGGTGGGTGGGTGGGTGGGTGGGGGTGGATGTAGGGTGGGTACTCTTGCTGGCCGCGTGTGGTGCCCTCTCCCTGGGACGGGCGCTGCTGGTGGGTGGTGGTGGTGGTGGTGCCGGTGCTAGTAATAGTAGTATGTTCCATGTGGACCACCATGGGAAAGCACTATTCAACGTGGGTCCACGTGAAAACAACCCAGGCCCACACAGCCCCCCTATGGGCCTAGAGGGCCAGGACCACCGTGGGCCCCCGTGGGTAAAGTCCCCCCATCAGACCGCCGGGGGCGGGCCAGGTCCACTTGTAGTAGCGTTGGTGGTGGTGGTGGTGGTGGTGGTGGTGGTGGTGGTGGTGTTGGTGGGGGTGGATGTAGGGTGGGTACTCTTGCTGGCTACTGTGTCCGCGTGTGATGCCCTCTCCCTGGGACGGGCGCTGCTGGTGGGTGGTGGTGGTGGTGGTGCCGGTGCTAGTAATAGTAGTATGTTCCATGTGGACCACCATGGGCAAGCCCTATTCAACGTGGGTCCACGTGAAAACAACCCAGGCCCACACAGCCCCCCTATGGGCCTAGAGGGCCAGGACCACCGTGGGCCCCCGTGGGTAAAGTCCCCCCATCAGACCGCCGGGGGCGGGCCAGGTCCCAGGGGACCCAGGGCCCCACACCGGCTTGCCCCCCCACGGTTGTGGGCGAAGGATCTACGTGGAGCACCATGTACCACCGGCATAGACAGCAATGGGCAAGCCCCGCTCACCGTGGGTCCGTGCGAAAAGGCCACGGGCCCAGGACCGCCGCAGGCCCCCCCATCAGACCCCCGGGGTCGGGCCAGGTCCACTTGTAGTAGCGGTGGTGGTGGTGGTGGTGGTGTTGGTGGTGGTGGTGGTGGTGGTCCCAGGGCCTCACGACGGCCTGGTCCCCCACGGTTGTGGGGGAAAGATCTACGTGGAGCACCATGTACCACCGGCACAGACAGCAACAGGCGAGCCCCGCTCACGGTGGGTCCGTGCGAAAAGGCCACAGGCCCAGGACAACCGCAGTCCCCCCCATCAGACCCCCGGGGTCGGGCCAGGTCCCAGGGCCCCACGACGGCCTGGTCCCCCACGGTTGTGGCATACGACCGCGCAGAGTGCTTAATCAGTGTCGCCGGGGCCGCCGGTGGGTGCTTAAGAGTGGGTGACCGTGCTCGGCTGGCGCCCGGGTTGCTGGGTGTGCCGTGGAGATGGTGGGTGAGTGGTGGTTCTAGTCCGGCCACGGTGCTCTGTGCCTGGGGTGGGTGGGTGGGGGTGGATGTAGGGTGGGTACTCTTGCTGGCCGCGTGTGGTGCCCTCTCCCTGGGACGGGCGCTGCTGGTGGGTGGTGGTGGTGGTGGTGCCGGTGCTAGTAATAGTAGTATGTTCCATGTGGACCACCATGGGCAAGCCCTATTCAACGTGGGTCCACGTGAAAACAACCCAGGCCCACACAGCCCCCCTATGGGCCTAGAGGGCCAGGACCACCGTGGGCCCCCGTGGGTAAAGTCCCCCCATCAGACCGCCGGGGGCGGGCCAGGTCCACTTGTAGTAGCGGTGGTGGTGGTGGTGGTGGTGGTGGTGGTGGTGGTGGTGGTGTTGGTGGGGGTGGATGTAGGGTGGGTACTCTTGCTGGCTACTGTGTCCGCGTGTGATGCCCTCTCCCTGGGACAGGCGCTGCTGGTGGGTGGTGGTGGTGGTGGCGCGGTGCTAGTAATAGTAGTATGTTCCATGTGGACCACCATGGGCAAGCCCTATTCAACGTGGATCCACGTGAAAACAACCCAGGCCCACACAGCCCCCCTATGGGCCTAGAGGGCCAGGACCACCGTGGGCCCCCGTGGGTAAAGTCCCCCCATCAGACCGCCGGGGGCGGGCCAGGTCCCAGGGGACCCAGGGCCCCACACCGGCTTGCCCCCCCACGGTTGTGGGCGAAGGATCTACGTGGAGCACCATGTACCACCGGCATAGACAGCAATGGGCAAGCCCCGCTCACCGTGGGTCCGTGCGAAAAGGCCACGGGCCCAGGACCGCCGCAGGCCCCCCCATCAGACCCCCGGGGTCGGGCCAGGTCCACTTGTAGTAGCGGTGGTGGTGTTGGTGGTGGTGTTGGTGGTGGTGGTGGTGGTGGTCCCAGGGCCCCACGACGGCCTGGTCCCCCACGGTTGTGGGGGAAAGATCTACGTGGAGCACCATGTACCACCGGCACAGACAGCAACAGGCGAGCCCCGCTCGCCGTGGGTCCGTGCGAAAAGGCCACGGGCCCAGGACAACCGCAGTCCCCCCAATCAGACCCCCGGGGTCGGGCCAGGTCCCAGGGCCCCACGACGGCCTGGTCCCCCACGGTTGTGGCATACGACCGCGCAGAGTGCTTAATCAGTGTCACCGGGGCCGCCGGTGGGTGCTTAAGAGTGGGTGACCGTGCTCGGCTGGCGCCCGGGTTGCTGGGTGTGCCGTGGAGATGGTGGGTGAGTGGTGGTTCTAGTCCAGCCACGGTGCTCTGTGCCTGGGGTGGGTGGGTGGGTGGGTGGGTGGGTGGGGGTGGATGTAGGGTGGGTACTCTTGCTGGCCGCGTGTGGTGCCCTCTCCCTGGGACGGGCGCTGCTGGTGGGTGGTGGTGGTGGTGGTGCCGGTGCTAGTAATAGTAGTATGTTCCATGTGGACCACCATGGGCAAGCCCTATTCAACGTGGGTCCACGTGAAAACAACCCAGGCCCACACAGCCCCCCTATGGGCCTAGAGGGCCAGGACCACCGTGGGCCCCCGTGGGTAAAGTCCCCCCATCAGACCGCCGGGGGCGGGCCAGGTCCACTTGTAGTAGCGGTGGTGGTGGTGGTGGTGGTGGTGGTGGTGGTGGTGGTGGTGTTGGTGGGGGTGGATGTAGGGTGGGTACTCTTGCTGGCTACTGTGTCCGCGTGTGATGCCCTCTCCCTGGGACGGGCGCTGCTGGTGGGTGGTGGTGGTGGTGGTGCCGGTGCTAGTAATAGTAGTATGTTCCATGTGGACCACCATGGGCAAGCCCTATTCAACGTGGGTCCACGTGAAAACAACCCAGGCCCACACAGCCCCCCTATGGGCCTAGAGGGCCAGGACCACCGTGGGCCCCCGTGGGTAAAGTCCCCCCATCAGACCGCCGGGGGCGGGCCAGGTCCCAGGGGACCCAGGGCCCCACACCGGCTTGCCCCCCCACGGTTGTGGGCGAAGGATCTACGTGGAGCACCATGTACCACCGGCATAGACAGCAATGGGCAAGCCCCGCTCACCGTGGGTCCGTGCGAAAAGGCCACGGGCCCAGGACCGCCGCAGGCCCCCCCATCAGACCCCCGGGGTCGGGCCAGGTCCACTTGTAGTAGCGGTGGTGGTGTTGGTGGTGGTGTTGGTGGTGGTGGTGGTGGTGGTCCCAGGGCCCCACGACGGCCTGGTCCCCCACGTTTGTGGGGGAAAGATCTACGTGGAGCACCATGTACCACCGGCACAGACAGCAACAGGCGAGCCCCGCTCGCCGTGGGTCCGTGCGAAAAGGCCACGGGCCCAGGACAACCGCAGTCCCCCCAATCAGACCCCCGGGGTCGGGCCAGGTCCCAGGGCCCCACGACGGCCTGGTCCCCCACGGTTGTGGCATACGACCGCGCAGAGTGCTTAATCAGTGTCGCCGGGGCCGCCGGTGGGTGCTTAAGAGTGGGTGACCGTGCTCGGCTGGCGCCCGGGTTGCTGGGTGTGCCGTGGAGATGGTGGGTGAGTGGTGGTTCTAGTCCGGCCACGGTGCTCTGTGCCTGGGGTGGGTGGGTGGGTGGGTGGGTGGGTGGGGGTGGATGTAGGGTGGGTACTCTTGCTGGCCGCGTGTGGTGCCCTCTCCCTGGGACGGGCGCTGCTGGTGGGTGGTGGTGGTGGTGGTGCCGGTGCTAGTAATAGTAGTATGTTCCATGTGGACCACCATGGGCAAGCCCTATTCAACGTGGGTCCACGTGAAAACAACCCAGGCCCACACAGCCCCCCTATGGGCCTAGAGGGCCAGGACCACCGTGGGCCCCCGTGGGTAAAGTCCCCCCATCAGACCGCCGGCGGCGGGCCAGGTCCACTTGTAGTAGCGGTGGTGGTGGTGGTGGTGGTGGTGGTGGTGTTGGTGGGGGTGGATGTAGGGTGGGTACTCTTGCTGGCTACTGTGTCCGCGTGTGATGCCCTCTCCCTGGGACGGGCGCTGCTGGTGGGTGGTGGTGGTGGTGGCGCGGTGCTAGTAATATTAGTATGTTCCATGTGGACCACCATGGGCAAGCCCTATTCAACGTGGGTCCACGTGAAAACAACCCAGGCCCACACAGCCCCCCTATGGGCCTAGAGGGCCAGGACCACCGTGGGCCCCCGTGGGTAAAGTCCCCCCATCAGACCGCCGGGGGCGGGCCAGGTCCCAGGGGACCCAGGGCCCCACACCGGCTTGCCCCCCCACGGTTGTGGGCGAAGGATCTACGTGGAGCACCATGTACCACCGGCATAGACAGCAATGGGCAAGCCCCGCTCACCGTGGGTCCGTGCGAAAAGGCCACGGGCCCAGGACCGCCGCAGGCCCCCCCATCAGACCCCCGGGGTCGGGCCAGGTCCACTTGTAGTAGCGGTGGTGGTGGTGGTGGTGGTGTTGGTGGTGGTGGTGGTGGTGGTCCCAGGGCCCCACGACG
>JAXIVH010000158.1:215000-235000 GCA_036785325.1 Urophycis tenuis | reverse complement strand
CCAGGTCCCAGGGCCCCACGACGGCCTGGTCCCCCACGGTTGTGGCATACGACCGCGCAGAGTGCTTAATCAGTGTCGCCGGGGCCGCCGATGGGTGCTTAAGAGTGGGTGACCGTGCTCGGCTGGCGCCCGGGTTGCTGGGTGTGCCGTGGAGATGGTGGGTGAGTGGTGGTTCTAGTCCGGCCACGGTGCTCTGTGCCTGGGGTGGGTGGGTGGGTGGGTGGGTGGGTGGGGGTGGATGTAGGGTGGGTACTCTTGCTGGCCGCGTGTGGTGCCCTCTCCCTGGGACGGGCGCTGCTGGTGGGTGGTGGTGGTGGTGGTGCCGGTGCTAGTAATAGTAGTATGTTCCATGTGGACCACCATGGGCAAGCCCTATTCAACGTGGGTCCACGTGAAAACAACCCAGGCCCACACAGCCCCCCTATGGGCCTAGAGGGCCAGGACCACCGTGGGCCCCCGTGGGTAAAGTCCCCCCATCAGACCGCCGGGGGCGGGCCAGGTCCCAGGGGACCCAGGGCCCCACACCGGCTTGCCCCCCCACGGTTGTGGGCGAAGGATCTACGTGGAGCACCATGTACCACCGGCATAGACAGCAATGGGCAAGCCCCGCTCACCGTGGGTCCGTGCGAAAAGGCCACGGGCCCAGGACCGCCGCAGGCCCCCCCATCAGACCCCCGGGGTCGGGCCAGGTCCACTTGTAGTAGCGGTGGTGGTGTTGGTGGTGGTGTTGGTGGTGGTGGTGGTGGTGGTCCGAGGGCCCCACGACGGCCTGGTCCCCCACGTTTGTGGGGGAAAGATCTACGTGGAGCACCATGTACCACCGGCACAGACAGCAACAGGCGAGCCCCGCTCACCGTGGGTCCGTGCGAAAAGGCCACGGACCCAGGACAACCGCAGTCCCCCCCATCAGACCCCCGGGGTCGGGCCAGGTCCCAGGGCCCCACGACGGCCTGGTCCCCCACGGTTGTGGCATACGACCGCGCAGAGTGCTTAATCAGTGTCGCCGGGGCCGCCGGTGGGTGCTTAAGAGTGGGTGACCGTGCTCGGCTGGCGCCCGGGTTGCTGGGTGTGCCGTGGAGATGGTGGGTGAGTGGTGGTTCTAGTCCGGCCACGGTGCTCTGTGCCTGGGGTGGGTGGGTGGGGGTGGATGTAGGGTGGGTACTCTTGCTGGCCGCGTGTGGTGCCCTCTCCCTGGGACGGGCGCTGCTGGTGGGTGGTGGTGGTGGTGGTGCCGGTGCTAGTAATAGTAGTATGTTCCATGTGGACCACCATGGGCAAGCCCTATTCAACGTGGGTCCACGTGAAAACAACCCAGGCCCACACAGCCCCCCTATGGGCCTAGAGGGCCAGGACCACCGTGGGCCCCCGTGGGTAAAGTCCCCCCATCAGACCGCCGGGGGCGGGCCAGGTCCACTTGTAGTAGCGGTGGTGGTGGTGGTGGTGGTGGTGGTGGTGGTGGTGGTGGTGGTGGTGTTGGTGGGGGTGGATGTAGGGTGGGTACTCTTGCTGGCTACTGTGTCCGCGTGTGATGCCCTCTCCCTGGGACAGGCGCTGCTGGTGGGTGGTGGTGGTGGTGGCGCGGTGCTAGTAATAGTAGTATGTTCCATGTGGACCACCATGGGCAAGCCCTATTCAACGTGGATCCACGTGAAAACAACCCAGGCCCACACAGCCCCCCTATGGGCCTAGAGGGCCAGGACCACCGTGGGCCCCCGTGGGTAAAGTCCCCCCATCAGACCGCCGGGGGCGGGCCAGGTCCCAGGGGACCCAGGGCCCCACACCGGCTTGCCCCCCCACGGTTGTGGGCGAAGGATCTACGTGGAGCACCATGTACCACCGGCATAGACAGCAATGGGCAAGCCCCGCTCACCGTGGGTCCGTGCGAAAAGGCCACGGGCCCAGGACCGCCGCAGGCCCCCCCATCAGACCCCCGGGGTCGGGCCAGGTCCACTTGTAGTAGCGGTGGTGGTGTTGGTGGTGGTGTTGGTGGTGGTGGTGGTGGTGGTCCCAGGGCCCCACGACGGCCTGGTCCCCCACGGTTGTGGGGGAAAGATCTACGTGGAGCACCATGTACCACCGGCACAGACAGCAACAGGCGAGCCCCGCTCGCCGTGGGTCCGTGCGAAAAGGCCACGGGCCCAGGACAACCGCAGTCCCCCCAATCAGACCCCCGGGGTCGGGCCAGGTCCCAGGGCCCCACGACGGCCTGGTCCCCCACGGTTGTGGCATACGACCGCGCAGAGTGCTTAATCAGTGTCACCGGGGCCGCCGGTGGGTGCTTAAGAGTGGGTGACCGTGCTCGGCTGGCGCCCGGGTTGCTGGGTGTGCCGTGGAGATGGTGGGTGAGTGGTGGTTCTAGTCCGGCCACGGTGCTCTGTGCCTGGGGTGGGTGGGTGGGTGGGTGGGTGGGTGGGGGTGGATGTAGGGTGGGTACTCTTGCTGGCCGCGTGTGGTGCCCTCTCCCTGGGACGGGCGCTGCTGGTGGGTGGTGGTGGTGGTGGTGCCGGTGCTAGTAATAGTAGTATGTTCCATGTGGACCACCATGGGCAAGCCCTATTCAACGTGGGTCCACGTGAAAACAACCCAGGCCCACACAGCCCCCCTATGGGCCTAGAGGGCCAGGACCACCGTGGGCCCCCGTGGGTAAAGTCCCCCCATCAGACCGCCGGGGGCGGGCCAGGTCCACTTGTAGTAGCGGTGGTGGTGGTGGTGGTGGTGGTGGTGGTGGTGGTGGTGGTGTTGGTGGGGGTGGATGTAGGGTGGGTACTCTTGCTGGCTACTGTGTCCGCGTGTGATGCCCTCTCCCTGGGACGGGCGCTGCTGGTGGGTGGTGGTGGTGGTGGTGCCGGTGCTAGTAATAGTAGTATGTTCCATGTGGACCACCATGGGCAAGCCCTATTCAACGTGGGTCCACGTGAAAACAACCCAGGCCCACACAGCCCCCCTATGGGCCTAGAGGGCCAGGACCACCGTGGGCCCCCGTGGGTAAAGTCCCCCCATCAGACCGCCGGGGGCGGGCCAGGTCCCAGGGGACCCAGGGCCCCACACCGGCTTGCCCCCCCACGGTTGTGGGCGAAGGATCTACGTGGAGCACCATGTACCACCGGCATAGACAGCAATGGGCAAGCCCCGCTCACCGTGGGTCCGTGCGAAAAGGCCACGGGCCCAGGACCGCCGCAGGCCCCCCCATCAGACCCCCGGGGTCGGGCCAGGTCCACTTGTAGTAGCGGTGGTGGTGTTGGTGGTGGTGTTGGTGGTGGTGGTGGTGGTGGTCCCAGGGCCCCACGACGGCCTGGTCCCCCACGTTTGTGGGGGAAAGATCTACGTGGAGCACCATGTACCACCGGCACAGACAGCAACAGGCGAGCCCCGCTCGCCGTGGGTCCGTGCGAAAAGGCCACGGGCCCAGGACAACCGCAGTCCCCCCAATCAGACCCCCGGGGTCGGGCCAGGTCCCAGGGCCCCACGACGGCCTGGTCCCCCACGGTTGTGGCATACGACCGCGCAGAGTGCTTAATCAGTGTCGCCGGGGCCGCCGGTGGGTGCTTAAGAGTGGGTGACCGTGCTCGGCTGGCGCCCGGGTTGCTGGGTGTGCCGTGGAGATGGTGGGTGAGTGGTGGTTCTAGTCCGGCCACGGTGCTCTGTGCCTGGGGTGGGTGGGTGGGTGGGTGGGTGGGTGGGGGTGGATGTAGGGTGGGTACTCTTGCTGGCCGCGTGTGGTGCCCTCTCCCTGGGACGGGCGCTGCTGGTGGGTGGTGGTGGTGGTGGTGCCGGTGCTAGTAATAGTAGTATGTTCCATGTGGACCACCATGGGCAAGCCCTATTCAACGTGGGTCCACGTGAAAACAACCCAGGCCCACACAGCCCCCCTATGGGCCTAGAGGGCCAGGACCACCGTGGGCCCCCGTGGGTAAAGTCCCCCCATCAGACCGCCGGGGGCGGGCCAGGTCCACTTGTAGTAGCGGTGGTGGTGGTGGTGGTGGTGGTGGTGGTGGTGGTGGTGGTGGTGGTGGTGGTGGTGGTGTTGGTGGGGGTGGATGTAGGGTGGGTACTCTTGCTGGCTACTGTGTCCGCGTGTGATGCCCTCTCCCTGGGTCAGGCGCTGCTGGTGGGTGGTGGTGGTGGTGGCGCGGTGCTAGTAATAGTAGTATGTTCCATGTGGACCACCATGGGCAAGCCCTATTCAACGTGGATCCACGTGAAAACAACCCAGGCCCACACAGCCCCCCTATGGGCCTAGAGGGCCAGGACCACCGTGGGCCCCCGTGGGTAAAGTCCCCCCATCAGACCGCCGGGGGCGGGCCAGGTCCCAGGGGACCCAGGGCCCCACACCGGCTTGCCCCCCCACGGTTGTGGGCGAAGGATCTACGTGGAGCACCATGTACCACCGGCATAGACAGCAATGGGCAAGCCCCGCTCACCGTGGGTCCGTGCGAAAAGGCCACGGGCCCAGGACCGCCGCAGGCCCCCCCATCAGACCCCCGGGGTCGGGCCAGGTCCACTTGTAGTAGCGGTGGTGGTGTTGGTGGTGGTGTTGGTGGTGGTGGTGGTGGTGGTCCCAGGGCCCCACGACGGCCTGGTCCCCCACGTTTGTGGGGGAAAGATCTACGTGGAGCACCATGTACCACCGGCACAGACAGCAACAGGCGAGCCCCGCTCGCCGTGGGTCCGTGCGAAAAGGCCACGGGCCCAGGACAACCGCAGTCCCCCCAATCAGACCCCCGGGGTCGGGCCAGGTCCCAGGGCCCCACGACGGCCTGGTCCCCCACGGTTGTGGCATACAACCGCGCAGAGTGCTTAATCAGTGTCGCCGGGGCCGCCGGTGGGTGCTTAAGAGTGGGTGACCGTGCTCGGCTGGCGCCCGGGTTGCTGGGTGTGCCGTGGAGATGGTGGGTGAGTGGTGGTTCTAGTCCGGCCACGGTGCTCTGTGCCTGGGGTGGGTGGGTGGGTGGGTGGGTGGGTGGGGGTGGATGTAGGGTGGGTACTCTTGCTGGCCGCGTGTGGTGCCCTCTCCCTGGGACGGGCGCTGCTGGTGGGTGGTGGTGGTGGTGGTGCCGGTGCTAGTAATAGTAGTATGTTCCATGTGGACCACCATGGGAAAGCACTATTCAACGTGGGTCCACGTGAAAACAACCCAGGCCCACACAGCCCCCCTATGGGCCTAGAGGGCCAGGACCACCGTGGGCCCCCGTGGGTAAAGTCCCCCCATCAGACCGCCGGGGGCGGGCCAGGTCCACTTGTAGTAGCGTTGGTGGTGGTGGTGGTGGTGGTGGTGGTGGTGGTGGTGGTGTTGGTGGGGGTGGATGTAGGGTGGGTACTCTTGCTGGCTACTGTGTCCGCGTGTGATGCCCTCTCCCTGGGACGGGCGCTGCTGGTGGGTGGTGGTGGTGGTGGTGCCGGTGCTAGTAATAGTAGTATGTTCCATGTGGACCACCATGGGCAAGCCCTATTCAACGTGGGTCCACGTGAAAACAACCCAGGCCCACACAGCCCCCCTATGGGCCTAGAGGGCCAGGACCACCGTGGGCCCCCGTGGGTAAAGTCCCCCCATCAGACCGCCGGGGGCGGGCCAGGTCCCAGGGGACCCAGGGCCCCACACCGGCTTGCCCCCCCACGGTTGTGGGCGAAGGATCTACGTGGAGCACCATGTACCACCGGCATAGACAGCAATGGGCAAGCCCCGCTCACCGTGGGTCCGTGCGAAAAGGCCACGGGCCCAGGACCGCCGCAGGCCCCCCCATCAGACCCCCGGGGTCGGGCCAGGTCCACTTGTAGTAGCGGTGGTGGTGGTGGTGGTGGTGTTGGTGGTGGTGGTGGTGGTGGTCCCAGGGCCTCACGACGGCCTGGTCCCCCACGGTTGTGGGGGAAAGATCTACGTGGAGCACCATGTACCACCGGCACAGACAGCAACAGGCGAGCCCCGCTCACGGTGGGTCCGTGCGAAAAGGCCACAGGCCCAGGACAACCGCAGTCCCCCCCATCAGACCCCCGGGGTCGGGCCAGGTCCCAGGGCCCCACGACGGCCTGGTCCCCCACGGTTGTGGCATACGACCGCGCAGAGTGCTTAATCAGTGTCGCCGGGGCCGCCGGTGGGTGCTTAAGAGTGGGTGACCGTGCTCGGCTGGCGCCCGGGTTGCTGGGTGTGCCGTGGAGATGGTGGGTGAGTGGTGGTTCTAGTCCGGCCACGGTGCTCTGTGCCTGGGGTGGGTGGGTGGGGGTGGATGTAGGGTGGGTACTCTTGCTGGCCGCGTGTGGTGCCCTCTCCCTGGGACGGGCGCTGCTGGTGGGTGGTGGTGGTGGTGGTGCCGGTGCTAGTAATAGTAGTATGTTCCATGTGGACCACCATGGGCAAGCCCTATTCAACGTGGGTCCACGTGAAAACAACCCAGGCCCACACAGCCCCCCTATGGGCCTAGAGGGCCAGGACCACCGTGGGCCCCCGTGGGTAAAGTCCCCCCATCAGACCGCCGGGGGCGGGCCAGGTCCACTTGTAGTAGCGGTGGTGGTGGTGGTGGTGGTGGTGGTGGTGGTGGTGGTGGTGTTGGTGGGGGTGGATGTAGGGTGGGTACTCTTGCTGGCTACTGTGTCCGCGTGTGATGCCCTCTCCCTGGGACAGGCGCTGCTGGTGGGTGGTGGTGGTGGTGGCGCGGTGCTAGTAATAGTAGTATGTTCCATGTGGACCACCATGGGCAAGCCCTATTCAACGTGGATCCACGTGAAAACAACCCAGGCCCACACAGCCCCCCTATGGGCCTAGAGGGCCAGGACCACCGTGGGCCCCCGTGGGTAAAGTCCCCCCATCAGACCGCCGGGGGCGGGCCAGGTCCCAGGGGACCCAGGGCCCCACACCGGCTTGCCCCCCCACGGTTGTGGGCGAAGGATCTACGTGGAGCACCATGTACCACCGGCATAGACAGCAATGGGCAAGCCCCGCTCACCGTGGGTCCGTGCGAAAAGGCCACGGGCCCAGGACCGCCGCAGGCCCCCCCATCAGACCCCCGGGGTCGGGCCAGGTCCACTTGTAGTAGCGGTGGTGGTGTTGGTGGTGGTGTTGGTGGTGGTGGTGGTGGTGGTCCCAGGGCCCCACGACGGCCTGGTCCCCCACGGTTGTGGGGGAAAGATCTACGTGGAGCACCATGTACCACCGGCACAGACAGCAACAGGCGAGCCCCGCTCGCCGTGGGTCCGTGCGAAAAGGCCACGGGCCCAGGACAACCGCAGTCCCCCCAATCAGACCCCCGGGGTCGGGCCAGGTCCCAGGGCCCCACGACGGCCTGGTCCCCCACGGTTGTGGCATACGACCGCGCAGAGTGCTTAATCAGTGTCACCGGGGCCGCCGGTGGGTGCTTAAGAGTGGGTGACCGTGCTCGGCTGGCGCCCGGGTTGCTGGGTGTGCCGTGGAGATGGTGGGTGAGTGGTGGTTCTAGTCCGGCCACGGTGCTCTGTGCCTGGGGTGGGTGGGTGGGGGTGGATGTAGGGTGGGTACTCTTGCTGGCCGCGTGTGGTGCCCTCTCCCTGGGACGGGCGCTGCTGGTGGGTGGTGGTGGTGGTGGTGCCGGTGCTAGTAATAGTAGTATGTTCCATGTGGACCACCATGGGCAAGCCCTATTCAACGTGGGTCCACGTGAAAACAACCCAGGCCCACACAGCCCCCCTATGGGCCTAGAGGGCCAGGACCACCGTGGGCCCCCGTGGGTAAAGTCCCCCCATCAGACCGCCGGGGGCGGGCCAGGTCCACTTGTAGTAGCGGTGGTGGTGGTGGTGGTGGTGGTGGTGGTGGTGGTGGTGGTGTTGGTGGGGGTGGATGTAGGGTGGGTACTCTTGCTGGCTACTGTGTCCGCGTGTGATGCCCTCTCCCTGGGACGGGCGCTGCTGGTGGGTGGTGGTGGTGGTGGTGCCGGTGCTAGTAATAGTAGTATGTTCCATGTGGACCACCATGGGCAAGCCCTATTCAACGTGGGTCCACGTGAAAACAACCCAGGCCCACACAGCCCCCCTATGGGCCTAGAGGGCCAGGACCACCGTGGGCCCCCGTGGGTAAAGTCCCCCCATCAGACCGCCGGGGGCGGGCCAGGTCCCAGGGGACCCAGGGCCCCACACCGGCTTGCCCCCCCACGGTTGTGGGCGAAGGATCTACGTGGAGCACCATGTACCACCGGCATAGACAGCAATGGGCAAGCCCCGCTCACCGTGGGTCCGTGCGAAAAGGCCACGGGCCCAGGACCGCCGCAGGCCCCCCCATCAGACCCCCGGGGTCGGGCCAGGTCCACTTGTAGTAGCGGTGGTGGTGTTGGTGGTGGTGTTGGTGGTGGTGGTGGTGGTGGTCCCAGGGCCCCACGACGGCCTGGTCCCCCACGTTTGTGGGGGAAAGATCTACGTGGAGCACCATGTACCACCGGCACAGACAGCAACAGGCGAGCCCCGCTCGCCGTGGGTCCTTGCGAAAAGGCCACGGGCCCAGGACAACCGCAGTCCCCCCAATCAGACCCCCGGGGTCGGGCCAGGTCCCAGGGCCCCACGACGGCCTGGTCCCCCACGGTTGTGGCATACGACCGCGCAGAGTGCTTAATCAGTGTCGCCGGGGCCGCCGGTGGGTGCTTAAGAGTGGGTGACCGTGCTCGGCTGGCGCCCGGGTTGCTGGGTGTGCCGTGGAGATGGTGGGTGAGTGGTGGTTCTAGTCCGGCCACGGTGCTCTGTGCCTGGGGTGGGTGGGTGGGTGGGTGGGTGGGTGGGGGTGGATGTAGGGTGGGTACTCTTGCTGGCCGCGTGTGGTGCCCTCTCCCTGGGACGGGCGCTGCTGGTGGGTGGTGGTGGTGGTGGTGCCGGTGCTAGTAATAGTAGTATGTTCCATGTGGACCACCATGGGCAAGCCCTATTCAACGTGGGTCCACGTGAAAACAACCCAGGCCCACACAGCCCCCCTATGGGCCTAGAGGGCCAGGACCACCGTGGGCCCCCGTGGGTAAAGTCCCCCCATCAGACCGCCGGGGGCGGGCCAGGTCCACTTGTAGTAGCGGTGGTGGTGGTGGTGGTGGTGGTGGTGGTGGTGGTGGTGGTGTTGGTGGGGGTGGATGTAGGGTGGGTACTCTTGCTGGCTACTGTGTCCGCGTGTGATGCCCTCTCCCTGGGACGGGCGCTGCTGGTGGGTGGTGGTGGTGGTGGTGCCGGTGCTAGTAATAGTAGTATGTTCCATGTGGACCACCATGGGCAAGCCCTATTCAACGTGGGTCCACGTGAAAACAACCCAGGCCCACACAGCCCCCCTATGGGCCTAGAGGGCCAGGACCACCGTGGGCCCCCGTGGGTAAAGTCCCCCCATCAGACCGCCGGGGGCGGGCCAGGTCCCAGGGGACCCAGGGCCCCACACCGGCTTGCCCCCCCACGGTTGTGGGCGAAGGATCTACGTGGAGCACCATGTACCACCGGCATAGACAGCAATGGGCAAGCCCCGCTCACCGTGGGTCCGTGCGAAAAGGCCACGGGCCCAGGACCGCCGCAGGCCCCCCCATCAGACCCCCGGGGTCGGGCCAGGTCCACTTGTAGTAGCGGTGGTGGTGGTGGTGGTGGTGTTGGTGGTGGTGGTGGTGGTGGTCCCAGGGCCTCACGACGGCCTGGTCCCCCACGGTTGTGGGGGAAAGATCTACGTGGAGCACCATGTACCACCGGCACAGACAGCAACAGGCGAGCCCCGCTCACGGTGGGTCCGTGCGAAAAGGCCACAGGCCCAGGACAACCGCAGTCCCCCCCATCAGACCCCCGGGGTCGGGCCAGGTCCCAGGGCCCCACGACGGCCTGGTCCCCCACGGTTGTGGCATACGACCGCGCAGAGTGCTTAATCAGTGTCGCCGGGGCCGCCGGTGGGTGCTTAAGAGTGGGTGACCGTGCTCGGCTGGCGCCCGGGTTGCTGGGTGTGCCGTGGAGATGGTGGGTGAGTGGTGGTTCTAGTCCGGCCACGGTGCTCTGTGCCTGGGGTGGGTGGGTGGGGGTGGATGTAGGGTGGGTACTCTTGCTGGCCGCGTGTGGTGCCCTCTCCCTGGGACGGGCGCTGCTGGTGGGTGGTGGTGGTGGTGGTGCCGGTGCTAGTAATAGTAGTATGTTCCATGTGGACCACCATGGGCAAGCCCTATTCAACGTGGGTCCACGTGAAAACAACCCAGGCCCACACAGCCCCCCTATGGGCCTAGAGGGCCAGGACCACCGTGGGCCCCCGTGGGTAAAGTCCCCCCATCAGACCGCCGGCGGCGGGCCAGGTCCACTTGTAGTAGCGGTGGTGGTGGTGGTGGTGGTGGTGGTGGTGTTGGTGGGGGTGGATGTAGGGTGGGTACTCTTGCTGGCTACTGTGTCCGCGTGTGATGCCCTCTCCCTGGGACGGGCGCTGCTGGTGGGTGGTGGTGGTGGTGGCGCGGTGCTAGTAATATTAGTATGTTCCATGTGGACCACCATGGGCAAGCCCTATTCAACGTGGGTCCACGTGAAAACAACCCAGGCCCACACAGCCCCCCTATGGGCCTAGAGGGCCAGGACCACCGTGGGCCCCCGTGGGTAAAGTCCCCCCATCAGACCGCCGGGGGCGGGCCAGGTCCCAGGGGACCCAGGGCCCCAGACCGGCTTGCCCCCCCACGGTTGTGGGCGAAGGATCTACGTGGAGCACCATGTACCACCGGCATAGACAGCAATGGGCAAGCCCCGCTCACCGTGGGTCCGTGCGAAAAGGCCACGGGCCCAGGACCGCCGCAGGCCCCCCCATCAGACCCCCGGGGTCGGGCCAGGTCCACTTGTAGTAGCGGTGGTGGTGGTGGTGGTGGTGGTGGTGGTGGTGGTGGTGGTGGTGGTGTTGGTGGGGGTGGATGTAGGGTGGGTACTCTTGCTGGCTACTGTGTCCGCGTGTGATGCCCTCTCCCTGGGACAGGCGCTGCTGGTGGGTGGTGGTGGTGGTGGCGCGGTGCTAGTAATAGTAGTATGTTCCATGTGGACCACCATGGGCAAGCCCTATTCAACGTGGATCCACGTGAAAACAACCCAGGCCCACACAGCCCCCCTATGGGCCTAGAGGGCCAGGACCACCGTGGGCCCCCGTGGGTAAAGTCCCCCCATCAGACCGCCGGGGGCGGGCCAGGTCCCAGGGGACCCAGGGCCCCACACCGGCTTGCCCCCCCACGGTTGTGGGCGAAGGATCTACGTGGAGCACCATGTACCACCGGCATAGACAGCAATGGGCAAGCCCCGCTCACCGTGGGTCCGTGCGAAAAGGCCACGGGCCCAGGACCGCCGCAGGCCCCCCCATCAGACCCCCGGGGTCGGGCCAGGTCCACTTGTAGTAGCGGTGGTGGTGTTGGTGGTGGTGTTGGTGGTGGTGGTGGTGGTGGTCCCAGGGCCCCACGACGGCCTGGTCCCCCACGGTTGTGGGGGAAAGATCTACGTGGAGCACCATGTACCACCGGCACAGACAGCAACAGGCGAGCCCCGCTCGCCGTGGGTCCGTGCGAAAAGGCCACGGGCCCAGGACAACCGCAGTCCCCCCAATCAGACCCCCGGGGTCGGGCCAGGTCCCAGGGCCCCACGACGGCCTGGTCCCCCACGGTTGTGGCATACGACCGCGCAGAGTGCTTAATCAGTGTCACCGGGGCCGCCGGTGGGTGCTTAAGAGTGGGTGACCGTGCTCGGCTGGCGCCCGGGTTGCTGGGTGTGCCGTGGAGATGGTGGGTGAGTGGTGGTTCTAGTCCGGCCACGGTGCTCTGTGCCTGGGGTGGGTGGGTGGGTGGGTGGGTGGGTGGGGGTGGATGTAGGGTGGGTACTCTTGCTGGCCGCGTGTGGTGCCCTCTCCCTGGGACGGGCGCTGCTGGTGGGTGGTGGTGGTGGTGGTGCCGGTGCTAGTAATAGTAGTATGTTCCATGTGGACCACCATGGGCAAGCCCTATTCAACGTGGGTCCACGTGAAAACAACCCAGGCCCACACAGCCCCCCTATGGGCCTAGAGGGCCAGGACCACCGTGGGCCCCCGTGGGTAAAGTCCCCCCATCAGACCGCCGGGGGCGGGCCAGGTCCACTTGTAGTAGCGGTGGTGGTGGTGGTGGTGGTGGTGGTGGTGGTGGTGGTGGTGTTGGTGGGGGTGGATGTAGGGTGGGTACTCTTGCTGGCTACTGTGTCCGCGTGTGATGCCCTCTCCCTGGGACGGGCGCTGCTGGTGGGTGGTGGTGGTGGTGGTGCCGGTGCTAGTAATAGTAGTATGTTCCATGTGGACCACCATGGGCAAGCCCTATTCAACGTGGGTCCACGTGAAAACAACCCAGGCCCACACAGCCCCCCTATGGGCCTAGAGGGCCAGGACCACCGTGGGCCCCCGTGGGTAAAGTCCCCCCATCAGACCGCCGGGGGCGGGCCAGGTCCCAGGGGACCCAGGGCCCCACACCGGCTTGCCCCCCCACGGTTGTGGGCGAAGGATCTACGTGGAGCACCATGTACCACCGGCATAGACAGCAATGGGCAAGCCCCGCTCACCGTGGGTCCGTGCGAAAAGGCCACGGGCCCAGGACCGCCGCAGGCCCCCCCATCAGACCCCCGGGGTCGGGCCAGGTCCACTTGTAGTAGCGGTGGTGGTGTTGGTGGTGGTGTTGGTGGTGGTGGTGGTGGTGGTCCCAGGGCCCCACGACGGCCTGGTCCCCCACGTTTGTGGGGGAAAGATCTACGTGGAGCACCATGTACCACCGGCACAGACAGCAACAGGCGAGCCCCGCTCGCCGTGGGTCCGTGCGAAAAGGCCACGGGCCCAGGACAACCGCAGTCCCCCCAATCAGACCCCCGGGGTCGGGCCAGGTCCCAGGGCCCCACGACGGCCTGGTCCCCCACGGTTGTGGCATACGACCGCGCAGAGTGCTTAATCAGTGTCGCCGGGGCCGCCGGTGGGTGCTTAAGAGTGGGTGACCGTGCTCGGCTGGCGCCCGGGTTGCTGGGTGTGCCGTGGAGATGGTGGGTGAGTGGTGGTTCTAGTCCGGCCACGGTGCTCTGTGCCTGGGGTGGGTGGGTGGGTGGGTGGGTGGGTGGGGGTGGATGTAGGGTGGGTACTCTTGCTGGCCGCGTGTGGTGCCCTCTCCCTGGGACGGGCGCTGCTGGTGGGTGGTGGTGGTGGTGGTGCCGGTGCTAGTAATAGTAGTATGTTCCATGTGGACCACCATGGGCAAGCCCTATTCAACGTGGGTCCACGTGAAAACAACCCAGGCCCACACAGCCCCCCTATGGGCCTAGAGGGCCAGGACCACCGTGGGCCCCCGTGGGTAAAGTCCCCCCATCAGACCGCCGGGGGCGGGCCAGGTCCACTTGTAGTAGCGGTGGTGGTGGTGGTGGTGGTGGTGGTGGTGGTGGTGGTGGTGGTGGTGGTGGTGGTGGTGTTGGTGGGGGTGGATGTAGGGTGGGTACTCTTGCTGGCTACTGTGTCCGCGTGTGATGCCCTCTCCCTGGGACAGGCGCTGCTGGTGGGTGGTGGTGGTGGTGGCGCGGTGCTAGTAATAGTAGTATGTTCCATGTGGACCACCATGGGCAAGCCCTATTCAACGTGGATCCACGTGAAAACAACCCAGGCCCACACAGCCCCCCTATGGGCCTAGAGGGCCAGGACCACCGTGGGCCCCCGTGGGTAAAGTCCCCCCATCAGACCGCCGGGGGCGGGCCAGGTCCCAGGGGACCCAGGGCCCCACACCGGCTTGCCCCCCCACGGTTGTGGGCGAAGGATCTACGTGGAGCACCATGTACCACCGGCATAGACAGCAATGGGCAAGCCCCGCTCACCGTGGGTCCGTGCGAAAAGGCCACGGGCCCAGGACCGCCGCAGGCCCCCCCATCAGACCCCCGGGGTCGGGCCAGGTCCACTTGTAGTAGCGGTGGTGGTGTTGGTGGTGGTGTTGGTGGTGGTGGTGGTGGTGGTCCCAGGGCCCCACGACGGCCTGGTCCCCCACGTTTGTGGGGGAAAGATCTACGTGGAGCACCATGTACCACCGGCACAGACAGCAACAGGCGAGCCCCGCTCGCCGTGGGTCCGTGCGAAAAGGCCACGGGCCCAGGACAACCGCAGTCCCCCCAATCAGACCCCCGGGGTCGGGCCAGGTCCCAGGGCCCCACGACGGCCTGGTCCCCCACGGTTGTGGCATACAACCGCGCAGAGTGCTTAATCAGTGTCGCCGGGGCCGCCGGTGGGTGCTTAAGAGTGGGTGACCGTGCTCGGCTGGCGCCCGGGTTGCTGGGTGTGCCGTGGAGATGGTGGGTGAGTGGTGGTTCTAGTCCGGCCACGGTGCTCTGTGCCTGGGGTGGGTGGGTGGGTGGGTGGGTGGGTGGGGGTGGATGTAGGGTGGGTACTCTTGCTGGCCGCGTGTGGTGCCCTCTCCCTGGGACGGGCGCTGCTGGTGGGTGGTGGTGGTGGTGGTGCCGGTGCTAGTAATAGTAGTATGTTCCATGTGGACCACCATGGGAAAGCACTATTCAACGTGGGTCCACGTGAAAACAACCCAGGCCCACACAGCCCCCCTATGGGCCTAGAGGGCCAGGACCACCGTGGGCCCCCGTGGGTAAAGTCCCCCCATCAGACCGCCGGGGGCGGGCCAGGTCCACTTGTAGTAGCGTTGGTGGTGGTGGTGGTGGTGGTGGTGGTGGTGGTGGTGGTGTTGGTGGGGGTGGATGTAGGGTGGGTACTCTTGCTGGCTACTGTGTCCGCGTGTGATGCCCTCTCCCTGGGACGGGCGCTGCTGGTGGGTGGTGGTGGTGGTGGTGCCGGTGCTAGTAATAGTAGTATGTTCCATGTGGACCACCATGGGCAAGCCCTATTCAACGTGGGTCCACGTGAAAACAACCCAGGCCCACACAGCCCCCCTATGGGCCTAGAGGGCCAGGACCACCGTGGGCCCCCGTGGGTAAAGTCCCCCCATCAGACCGCCGGGGGCGGGCCAGGTCCCAGGGGACCCAGGGCCCCACACCGGCTTGCCCCCCCACGGTTGTGGGCGAAGGATCTACGTGGAGCACCATGTACCACCGGCATAGACAGCAATGGGCAAGCCCCGCTCACCGTGGGTCCGTGCGAAAAGGCCACGGGCCCAGGACCGCCGCAGGCCCCCCCATCAGACCCCCGGGGTCGGGCCAGGTCCACTTGTAGTAGCGGTGGTGGTGGTGGTGGTGGTGTTGGTGGTGGTGGTGGTGTTGGTGGTGGTGGTGGTGGTGGTCCCAGGGCCTCACGACGGCCTGGTCCCCCACGGTTGTGGGGGAAAGATCTACGTGGAGCACCATGTACCACCGGCACAGACAGCAACAGGCGAGCCCCGCTCACGGTGGGTCCGTGCGAAAAGGCCACAGGCCCAGGACAACCGCAGTCCCCCCCATCAGACCCCCGGGGTCGGGCCAGGTCCCAGGGCCCCACGACGGCCTGGTCCCCCACGGTTGTGGCATACGACCGCGCAGAGTGCTTAATCAGTGTCGCCGGGGCCGCCGGTGGGTGCTTAAGAGTGGGTGACCGTGCTCGGCTGGCGCCCGGGTTGCTGGGTGTGCCGTGGAGATGGTGGGTGAGTGGTGGTTCTAGTCCGGCCACGGTGCTCTGTGCCTGGGGTGGGTGGGTGGGGGTGGATGTAGGGTGGGTACTCTTGCTGGCCGCGTGTGGTGCCCTCTCCCTGGGACGGGCGCTGCTGGTGGGTGGTGGTGGTGGTGGTGCCGGTGCTAGTAATAGTAGTATGTTCCATGTGGACCACCATGGGCAAGCCCTATTCAACGTGGGTCCACGTGAAAACAACCCAGGCCCACACAGCCCCCCTATGGGCCTAGAGGGCCAGGACCACCGTGGGCCCCCGTGGGTAAAGTCCCCCCATCAGACCGCCGGGGGCGGGCCAGGTCCACTTGTAGTAGCGGTGGTGGTGGTGGTGGTGGTGGTGGTGGTGGTGGTGGTGGTGTTGGTGGGGGTGGATGTAGGGTGGGTACTCTTGCTGGCTACTGTGTCCGCGTGTGATGCCCTCTCCCTGGGACAGGCGCTGCTGGTGGGTGGTGGTGGTGGTGGCGCGGTGCTAGTAATAGTAGTATGTTCCATGTGGACCACCATGGGCAAGCCCTATTCAACGTGGATCCACGTGAAAACAACCCAGGCCCACACAGCCCCCCTATGGGCCTAGAGGGCCAGGACCACCGTGGGCCCCCGTGGGTAAAGTCCCCCCATCAGACCGCCGGGGGCGGGCCAGGTCCCAGGGGACCCAGGGCCCCACACCGGCTTGCCCCCCCACGGTTGTGGGCGAAGGATCTACGTGGAGCACCATGTACCACCGGCATAGACAGCAATGGGCAAGCCCCGCTCACCGTGGGTCCGTGCGAAAAGGCCACGGGCCCAGGACCGCCGCAGGCCCCCCCATCAGACCCCCGGGGTCGGGCCAGGTCCACTTGTAGTAGCGGTGGTGGTGTTGGTGGTGGTGTTGGTGGTGGTGGTGGTGGTGGTCCCAGGGCCCCACGACGGCCTGGTCCCCCACGGTTGTGGGGGAAAGATCTACGTGGAGCACCATGTACCACCGGCACAGACAGCAACAGGCGAGCCCCGCTCGCCGTGGGTCCGTGCGAAAAGGCCACGGGCCCAGGACAACCGCAGTCCCCCCAATCAGACCCCCGGGGTCGGGCCAGGTCCCAGGGCCCCACGACGGCCTGGTCCCCCACGGTTGTGGCATACGACCGCGCAGAGTGCTTAATCAGTGTCACCGGGGCCGCCGGTGGGTGCTTAAGAGTGGGTGACCGTGCTCGGCTGGCGCCCGGGTTGCTGGGTGTGCCGTGGAGATGGTGGGTGAGTGGTGGTTCTAGTCCGGCCACGGTGCTCTGTGCCTGGGGTGGGTGGGTGGGGGTGGATGTAGGGTGGGTACTCTTGCTGGCCGCGTGTGGTGCCCTCTCCCTGGGACGGGCGCTGCTGGTGGGTGGTGGTGGTGGTGGTGCCGGTGCTAGTAATAGTAGTATGTTCCATGTGGACCACCATGGGCAAGCCCTATTCAACGTGGGTCCACGTGAAAACAACCCAGGCCCACACAGCCCCCCTATGGGCCTAGAGGGCCAGGACCACCGTGGGCCCCCGTGGGTAAAGTCCCCCCATCAGACCGCCGGGGGCGGGCCAGGTCCACTTGTAGTAGCGGTGGTGGTGGTGGTGGTGGTGGTGGTGGTGGTGGTGGTGGTGTTGGTGGGGGTGGATGTAGGGTGGGTACTCTTGCTGGCTACTGTGTCCGCGTGTGATGCCCTCTCCCTGGGACGGGCGCTGCTGGTGGGTGGTGGTGGTGGTGGTGCCGGTGCTAGTAATAGTAGTATGTTCCATGTGGACCACCATGGGCAAGCCCTATTCAACGTGGGTCCACGTGAAAACAACCCAGGCCCACACAGCCCCCCTATGGGCCTAGAGGGCCAGGACCACCGTGGGCCCCCGTGGGTAAAGTCCCCCCATCAGACCGCCGGGGGCGGGCCAGGTCCCAGGGGACCCAGGGCCCCACACCGGCTTGCCCCCCCACGGTTGTGGGCGAAGGATCTACGTGGAGCACCATGTACCACCGGCATAGACAGCAATGGGCAAGCCCCGCTCACCGTGGGTCCGTGCGAAAAGGCCACGGGCCCAGGACCGCCGCAGGCCCCCCCATCAGACCCCCGGGGTCGGGCCAGGTCCACTTGTAGTAGCGGTGGTGGTGTTGGTGGTGGTGTTGGTGGTGGTGGTGGTGGTGGTCCCAGGGCCCCACGACGGCCTGGTCCCCCACGTTTGTGGGGGAAAGATCTACGTGGAGCACCATGTACCACCGGCACAGACAGCAACAGGCGAGCCCCGCTCGCCGTGGGTCCTTGCGAAAAGGCCACGGGCCCAGGACAACCGCAGTCCCCCCAATCAGACCCCCGGGGTCGGGCCAGGTCCCAGGGCCCCACGACGGCCTGGTCCCCCACGGTTGTGGCATACGACCGCGCAGAGTGCTTAATCAGTGTCGCCGGGGCCGCCGGTGGGTGCTTAAGAGTGGGTGACCGTGCTCGGCTGGCGCCCGGGTTGCTGGGTGTGCCGTGGAGATGGTGGGTGAGTGGTGGTTCTAGTCCGGCCACGGTGCTCTGTGCCTGGGGTGGGTGGGTGGGTGGGTGGGTGGGTGGGGGTGGATGTAGGGTGGGTACTCTTGCTGGCCGCGTGTGGTGCCCTCTCCCTGGGACGGGCGCTGCTGGTGGGTGGTGGTGGTGGTGGTGCCGGTGCTAGTAATAGTAGTATGTTCCATGTGGACCACCATGGGCAAGCCCTATTCAACGTGGGTCCACGTGAAAACAACCCAGGCCCACACAGCCCCCCTATGGGCCTAGAGGGCCAGGACCACCGTGGGCCCCCGTGGGTAAAGTCCCCCCATCAGACCGCCGGGGGCGGGCCAGGTCCACTTGTAGTAGCGGTGGTGGTGGTGGTGGTGGTGGTGGTGGTGGTGGTGGTGGTGTTGGTGGGGGTGGATGTAGGGTGGGTACTCTTGCTGGCTACTGTGTCCGCGTGTGATGCCCTCTCCCTGGGACGGGCGCTGCTGGTGGGTGGTGGTGGTGGTGGTGCCGGTGCTAGTAATAGTAGTATGTTCCATGTGGACCACCATGGGCAAGCCCTATTCAACGTGGGTCCACGTGAAAACAACCCAGGCCCACACAGCCCCCCTATGGGCCTAGAGGGCCAGGACCACCGTGGGCCCCCGTGGGTAAAGTCCCCCCATCAGACCGCCGGGGGCGGGCCAGGTCCCAGGGGACCCAGGGCCCCACACCGGCTTGCCCCCCCACGGTTGTGGGCGAAGGATCTACGTGGAGCACCATGTACCACCGGCATAGACAGCAATGGGCAAGCCCCGCTCACCGTGGGTCCGTGCGAAAAGGCCACGGGCCCAGGACCGCCGCAGGCCCCCCCATCAGACCCCCGGGGTCGGGCCAGGTCCACTTGTAGTAGCGGTGGTGGTGGTGGTGGTGGTGTTGGTGGTGGTGGTGGTGGTGGTCCCAGGGCCTCACGACGGCCTGGTCCCCCACGGTTGTGGGGGAAAGATCTACGTGGAGCACCATGTACCACCGGCACAGACAGCAACAGGCGAGCCCCGCTCACGGTGGGTCCGTGCGAAAAGGCCACAGGCCCAGGACAACCGCAGTCCCCCCCATCAGACCCCCGGGGTCGGGCCAGGTCCCAGGGCCCCACGACGGCCTGGTCCCCCACGGTTGTGGCATACGACCGCGCAGAGTGCTTAATCAGTGTCGCCGGGGCCGCCGGTGGGTGCTTAAGAGTGGGTGACCGTGCTCGGCTGGCGCCCGGGTTGCTGGGTGTGCCGTGGAGATGGTGGGTGAGTGGTGGTTCTAGTCCGGCCACGGTGCTCTGTGCCTGGGGTGGGTGGGTGGGGGTGGATGTAGGGTGGGTACTCTTGCTGGCCGCGTGTGGTGCCCTCTCCCTGGGACGGGCGCTGCTGGTGGGTGGTGGTGGTGGTGGTGCCGGTGCTAGTAATAGTAGTATGTTCCATGTGGACCACCATGGGCAAGCCCTATTCAACGTGGGTCCACGTGAAAACAACCCAGGCCCACACAGCCCCCCTATGGGCCTAGAGGGCCAGGACCACCGTGGGCCCCCGTGGGTAAAGTCCCCCCATCAGACCGCCGGCGGCGGGCCAGGTCCACTTGTAGTAGCGGTGGTGGTGGTGGTGGTGGTGGTGGTGGTGTTGGTGGGGGTGGATGTAGGGTGGGTACTCTTGCTGGCTACTGTGTCCGCGTGTGATGCCCTCTCCCTGGGACGGGCGCTGCTGGTGGGTGGTGGTGGTGGTGGCGCGGTGCTAGTAATATTAGTATGTTCCATGTGGACCACCATGGGCAAGCCCTATTCAACGTGGGTCCACGTGAAAACAACCCAGGCCCACACAGCCCCCCTATGGGCCTAGAGGGCCAGGACCACCGTGGGCCCCCGTGGGTAAAGTCCCCCCATCAGACCGCCGGGGGCGGGCCAGGTCCCAGGGGACCCAGGGCCCCAGACCGGCTTGCCCCCCCAC
>JAXIVH010000158.1:207500-212500 GCA_036785325.1 Urophycis tenuis | reverse complement strand
GGTGGTGGTGGTGGTGTTGGTGGTGGTGGTGGTGGTGGTCCCAGGGCCCCACGACGGCCTGGTCCCCCACGTTTGTGGGGGAAAGATCTACGTGGAGCACCATGTACCACCGGCACAGACAGCAACAGGCGAGCCCCGCTCGCCGTGGGTCCGTGCGAAAAGGCCACGGGCCCAGGACAACCGCAGTCCCCCCAATCAGACCCCCGGGGTCGGGCCAGGTCCCAGGGCCCCACGACGGCCTGGTCCCCCACGGTTGTGGCATACGACCGCGCAGAGTGCTTAATCAGTGTCGCCGGGGCCGCCGATGGGTGCTTAAGAGTGGGTGACCGTGCTCGGCTGGCGCCCGGGTTGCTGGGTGTGCCGTGGAGATGGTGGGTGAGTGGTGGTTCTAGTCCGGCCACGGTGCTCTGTGCCTGGGGTGGGTGGGTGGGGGTGGATGTAGGGTGGGTACTCTTGCTGGCCGCGTGTGGTGCCCTCTCCCTGGGACGGGCGCTGCTGGTGGGTGGTGGTGGTGGTGGTGCCGGTGCTAGTAATAGTAGTATGTTCCATGTGGACCACCATGGGCAAGCCCTATTCAACGTGGGTCCACGTGAAAACAACCCAGGCCCACACAGCCCCCCTATGGGCCTAGAGGGCCAGGACCACCGTGGGCCCCCGTGGGTAAAGTCCCCCCATCAGACCGCCGGGGGCGGGCCAGGTCCCAGGGGACCCAGGGCCCCACACCGGCTTGCCCCCCCACGGTGGTGGGCAAAGGATCTACGTGGAGCACCATGTACCACCGGCATAGACAGCAATGGGCAAGCCCCGCTCACCGTGGGTCCGTGCGAAAAGGCCACGGGCCCAGGACCGCCGCAGGCCCCCCCATCAGACCCCCGGGGTCGGGCCAGGTCCACTTGTAGTAGCGGTGGTGGTGGTGGTGGTGGTGTTGGTGGTGGTGGTGGTGGTGGTCCCAGGGCCCCACGACGGCCTGGTCCCCCACGGTTGTGGGGGAAAGATCTACGTGGAGCACCATGTACCACCGGCACAGACAGCAACAGGCGAGCCCCGCTCACCGTGGGTCCGTGCGAAAAGGCCACGGGCCCAGGACAACCGCAGTCCCCCCCATCAGACCCCCGGGGTCGGGCCAGGTCCCAGGGCCCCACGACGGCCTGGTCCCCCACGGTTGTGGCATACGACCGCGCAGAGTGCTTAATCAGTGTCGCCGGGGCCGCCGATGGGTGCTTAAGAGTGGGTGACCGTGCTCGGCTGGCGCCCGGGTTGCTGGGTGTGCCGTGGAGATGGTGGGTGAGTGGTGGTTCTAGTCCGGCCACGGTGCTCTCTGCCTGGGGTGGGTGGGTGGGTGGGTGGGTGGGTGGGGGTGGATGTAGGGTGGGTACTCTTGCTGGCCGCGTGTGGTGCCCTCTCCCTGGGACGGGCGCTGCTGGTGGGTGGTGGTGGTGGTGGTGCCGGTGCTAGTAATAGTAGTATGTTCCATGTGGACCACCATGGGCAAGCCCTATTCAACGTGGGTCCACGTGAAAACAACCCAGGCCCACACAGCCCCCCTATGGGCCTAGAGGGCCAGGACCACCGTGGGCCCCCGTGGGTAAAGTCCCCCCATCAGACCGCCGGGGGTGGGCCAGGTCCCAGGGGACCCAGGGCCCCACACCGGCTTGCCCCCCCACGGTTTTGGGCGAATGATCTACGTGGAGCACCATGTACCACCGGCATAGACAGCAATGGGCAAGCCCCGCTCACCGTGGGTCCGTGCGAAAAGGCCACGGGCCCAGGACCGCCGCAGGCCCCCCCATCAGACCCCCGGGGTCGGGCCAGGTCCACTTGTAGTAGCGGTGGTGGTGGTGGTGGTGGTGGTGGTGGTGGTGGTGGTGGTGTTGGTGGGGGTGGATGTAGGGTGGGTACTCTTGCTGGCTACTGTGTCCGCGTGTGGTGCCCTCTCCCTGGGACGGGCGCTGCTGGTGGGTGGTGGTGGTGGTGGTGCCGGTGCTGGTAATAGTAGTATGTTCCATGTGGACCACCATGGGCAAGCCCTATTCAACGTGGGTCCACGTGAAAACAACCCAGGCCCACACAGCCCCCCTATGGGCCTAGAGGGCCAGGACCACCGTGGGCCCCCGTGGGTAAAGTCCCCCCATCAGACCGCCGGCGGCGGGCCAGGTCCACTTGTAGTAGCGGTGGTGGTGGTGGTGGTGGTGGTGGTGGTGGTGGTGGTGGTGTTGGTGGGGGTGGATGTAGGGTGGGTACTCTTGCTGGCTACTGTGTCCGCGTGTGATGCCCTCTCCCTGGGACGGGCGCTGCTGGTGGGTGGTGGTGGTGGTGGCGCGGTGCTAGTAATATTAGTATGTTCCATGTGGACCACCATGGGCAAGCACTATTCAACGTGGGTCCACGTGAAAACAACCCAGGCCCACACAGCCCCCCTATGGGCCTAGAGGGCCAGGACCACCGTGGGCCCCCGTGGGTAAAGTCCCCCCATCAGACCGCCGGGGGCGGGCCAGGTCCCAGGGGACCCAGGGCCCCACACCGGCTTGCCCCCCCACGGTGGTGGGCAAAGGATCTACGTGGAGCACCATGTACCACCGGCATAGACAGCAATGGGCAAGCCCCGCTCACCGTAGGTCCGTGCGAAAAGGCCACGGGCCCAGGACCGCCGCAGGCCCCCCCATCAGACCCCCGGGGTCGGGCCAGGTCCACTTGTAGTAGCGGTGGTGGTGGTGGTGGTGGTGTTGGTGGTGGTGGTGGTGGTGGTCCCAGGGCCCCACGACGGCCTGGTCCCCCACGGTTGTGGGGGAAAGATCTACGTGGAGCACCATGTACCACCGGCACAGACAGCAACAGGCGAGCCCCGCTCACCGTGGGTCCGTGCGAAAAGGCCACGGGCCCAGGACAACCGCAGTCCCCCCCATCAGACCCCCGGGGTCGGGCCAGGTCCCAGGGCCCCACGACGGCCTGGTCCCCCACGGTTGTGGCATACGACCGCGCAGAGTGCTTAATCAGTGTCGCCGGGGCCGCCGATGGGTGCTTAAGAGTGGGTGACCGTGCTCGGCTGGCGCCCGGGTTGCTGGGTGTGCCGTGGAGATGGTGGGTGAGTGGTGGTTCTAGTCCGGCCACGGTGCTCTGTGCCTGGGGTGGGTGGGTGGGTGGGTGGGTGGGTGGGGGTGGATGTAGGGTGGGTACTCTTGCTGGCCGCGTGTGGTGCCCTCTCCCTGGGACGGGCGCTGCTGGTGGGTGGTGGTGGTGGTGGTGCCGGTGCTAGTAATAGTAGTATGTTCCATGTTGACCACCATGGGCAAGCACTATTCAACGTGGGTCCACGTGAAAACAACCCAGGCCCACACAGCCCCCCTATGGGCCTAGAGGGCCAGGACCACCGTGGGCCCCCGTGGGTAAAGTCCCCCCATCAGACCGCCGGGGGCGGGCCAGGTCCCAGGGGACCCAGGGCCCCACACCGGCTTGCCCCCCCACGGTTGTGGGCGAAGGATCTACGTGGAGCACCATGTACCACCGGCATAGACAGCAATGGGCAAGCCCCGCTCACCGTGGGTCCGTGCGAAAAGGCCACGGGCCCAGGACCGCCGCAGGCCCCCCCATCAGACCCCCGGGGTCGGGCCAGGTCCACTTGTAGTAGCGGTGGTGGTGGTGGTGGTGGTGGTGGTGGTGGTGGTGTTGGTGGGGGTGGATGTAGGGTGGGTACTCTTGGTGGCTACTGTGTCCGCGTGTGGTGCCCTCTCCCTGGGACGGGCGCTGCTGGTGGGTGGTGGTGGTGGTGGTGCCGGTGCTAGTAATAGTAGTATGTTCCATGTGGACCACCATGGGCAAGCCCTATTCAACGTGGGTCCACGTGAAAACAACCCAGGCCCACACAGCCCCCCTATGGGCCTAGAGGGCCAGGACCACCGTGGGCCCCCGTGGGTAAAGTCCCCCCATCAGACCGCCGGGGGTGGGCCAGGTCCCAGGGGACCCAGGGCCCCACACCGGCTTGCCCCCCCACGGTTTTGGGCGAATGATCTACGTGGAGCACCATGTACCACCGGCATAGACAGCAATGGGCAAGCCCCGCTCACCGTGGGTCCGTGCGAAAAGGCCACGGGCCCAGGACCGCCGCAGGCCCCCCCATCAGACCCCCGGGGTCGGGCCAGGTCCACTTGTAGTAGCGGTGGTGGTGGTGGTGGTGGTGGTGGTGGTGGTGGTGGTGGTGGTGGTGGTGTTGGTGGGGGTGGATGTAGGGTGGGTACACTTGCTGGCTACTGTGTCCGCGTGTGGTGCCCTCTCCCTGGGACGGGCGCTGCTGGTGGGTGGTGGTGGTGGTGGTGCCGGTGCTGGTAATAGTAGTATGTTCCATGTGGACCACCATGGGCAAGCCCTATTCAACGTGGGTCCACGTGAAAACAACCCAGGCCCACACAGCCCCCCTATGGGCCTAGAGGGCCAGGACCACCGTGGGCCCCCGTGGGTAAAGTCCCCCCATCAGACCGCCGGCGGCGGGCCAGGTCCACTTGTAGTAGCGGTGGTGGTGGTGGTGGTGGTGGTGGTGGTGGTGGTGGTGGTGGTGGTGGTGGTGTTGGTGGGGGTGGATGTAGGGTGGGTACTCTTGCTGGCTACTGTGTCCGCGTGTGATGCCCTCTCCCTGGGACGGGCGCTGCTGGTGGGTGGTGGTGGTGGTGGCGCGGTGCTAGTAATATTAGTATGTTCCATGTGGACCACCATGGGCAAGCCCTATTCAACGTGGGTCCACGTGAAAACAACCCAGGCCCACACAGCCCCCCTATGGGCCTAGAGGGCCAGGACCACCGTGGGCCCCCGTGGGTAAAGTCCCCCCATCAGACCGCCGGGGGCGGGCCAGGTCCCAGGGGACCCAGGGCCCCACACCGGCTTGCCCCCCCACGGTGGTGGGCAAAGGATCTACGTGGAGCACCATGTACCACCGGCATAGACAGCAATGGGCAAGCCCCGCTCACCGTGGGTCCGTGCGAAAAGGCCACGGGCCCAGGACCGCCGCAGGC
>JAXIVH010000158.1:112500-115000 GCA_036785325.1 Urophycis tenuis | reverse complement strand
AAAGATCTACGTGGAGCACCATGTACCACCGGCACAGACAGCAACAGGCGAGCCCCGCTCACCGTGGGTCCGTGCGAAAAGGCCACGGGCCCAGGACAACCGCAGTCCCCCCCATCAGACCCCCGGGTTCGGGCCAGGTCCCAGGGCCCCACGACGGCCTGGTCCCCCACGGTTGTGGCATACGACCGCGCAGAGTGCTTAATCAGTGTCGCCGGGGCCGCCGGTGGGTGCTTAAGAGTGGGTGACCGTGACAACTGATTAGACTCCACTCTGGCAAAGCGGCGGGCCCTGATGGTGTGTTCCCCAGGGTACTTAAAGCCTGTGCCCCCCAGCTGTGTGGAGTACTTAATCATGTCTTCAACCTGAGCCTGCACCTCCAGAAGGTCCCTCTGATGTGGAAGACGTCCTGCCTCGTTCCTGTCCCAAAGACGCTGCGCCCCAGCAGCCCCAAGGACTACAGACCGGTGGCTCTGACATCACATATCATGAAGACCCTGGAGAGGCTTGTTCTGGACCAGCTTAGGCCAATGGTCAGACCCTTCTCGGACCAGCTGCAGTTCGCCTACCAGCCCAGCCTGGGAGTCGAGGACTGCATCATCTACCTGCTGAACAAAGTCTACTCTCATCTGGACAAGCCGGCGAGCACTGTGAGAGTCATGTTCTTTGACTTCTCCAGTGCTTTCAACACCTTACGGCCTGGTCTCCTAGGTGAGAAGATGGCGGCGATGCAGGTTGATGCTCCCTTGGTGTCCTGGATTGTTGACTACCTGATGGGCAGACCACAGTTTGTACGTCTACAGAATTGTGTGTCTGACAGGGTGGTCAGCAACACTGGGGCCCCACAAGGGACGGTCCTTTCTCCCTTTCTCTTCACCCTTTACACCTCAGACTTCAGCTACTGCACTGAGTCCTGCCACCTTCAGAAGTTTTCTGATGACTCAGCAATAGTTGGCTGTATTGAAGGGGGTGATGAGGGTGAGTATAGGACTGTTGTGGGCAACTTTGTCTCTTGGTGTGAGCTGAACCATCTACAGCTCAATGCTACCAAGACAAAGGAGCTCATTGTGGACCTAAGGAGGGTCAAAACACCGGTGGGCCCTGTGTTCATCCAGGGGGTTCCAGTCGATACTGTTGAGGAGTACAAGTACCTGGGGGTGTACTTCAACAACAAGTTGGACTGGACCAGGAACACAGAGGCCGTCTACAAGAAGGGCCAAAGCCGACTCTTTTTTCTGAGGAGGCTAAGGTCCTTCAACATCTGCAGGACAATGCTGAGGATGTTCTATGAGTCGGTTGTTGCCAGTGCAATCTTCTTTGCTGTCACATGCTGGGGCAGTGGGATGAGGGTTGCGGACACCAATAGACTTAATAGACTCATCAAGAGGGCTGGTGATGTAGTGGGTGAGGAATTGGACACTCTAACTACCGTGGCAGATAGAAGGATGCTGTCCAGGCTACGGACTATCATGGACAATGCCTCTCACCCTCTCTTTTCCACCCTGGCTCAGCGGAGGAGTTCCTTCAGCAGAAGACTCCTCTCACCGAGATGCACCACAGAGCGACATAGGAAATCATTCCTGCCTGTGGTCATCAAACTATACAATATGTCACTTTCATCATAGTTTCTGCTGCACAACAGGTTATTCATTCATATTGCATAACTGGTCATTTCTTTTAATTTCACTGCATAACTGGTCATCTCTTTGCACAACTGGTCTTTTCCAACATAGATTCTGTCATGCTACATCCTTGCGTATGCTATCACCTCTCAGTGTATGCCTGGTTGTATGTACATTTATGTATATTTCTTTATGTTTGTATATTTTGTATATTGCTTACATAGGTTTATATTTTACATAGGTTTATTTTACATAGGTTTATTTTACATAGGTTTTTATTTTTATTTTTTATTTTTTTTATTTTATTTTATATATTTATATTCTAACACTTTACTTTACGTAGAGTGTCTGTCTCTTCTTCCTTTTGCACTGGAGTATTGTATTGTAACGAATGCAATTTCCCTCAGGGATTATTAAAGTACGTCTGTCTGTCTGTCTGTCTGTCCGTGCTCGGCTGGCGCCCGGGTTGCTGGGTGTGCCGTGGAGATGGTGGGTGAGTGGTGGTTCTAGTCCGGCCACGGTGCTCTGTGCCTGGGGTGGGTGGGTGGGTGGGTGGGTGGGTGGGGGTGGATGTAGGGTGGGTACTCTTGCTGGCCGCGTGTGGTGCCCTCTCCCTGGGACGGGCGCTGCTGGTGGGTGGTGGTGGTGGTGGTGCCGGTGCTAGTAATAGTAGTATGTTCCATGTGGACCACCATGGGCAAGCCCTATTCAACGTGGGTCCACGTGAAAACAACCCAGGCCCACACAGCCCCCCTATGGGCCTAGAGGGCCAGGACCACCGTGGGCCCCCGTGGGTAAAGTCCCCCCATCAGACCGCCGGGGGCGGGCCAGGTCCACTTGTAGTAGCGGTGGTGGGGGTGGTGGTGGTGGTGGTGGTGGTG
>JAXIVH010000158.1:55000-57500 GCA_036785325.1 Urophycis tenuis | reverse complement strand
ACCGGCATAGACAGCAATGGGCAAGCCCCGCTCACCGTGGGTCCGTGCGAAAAGGCCACGGGCCCAGGACCGCCGCAGGCCCCCCCATCAGACCCCCGGGGTCGGGCCAGGTCCACTTGTAGTAGCGGTGGTGGTGGTGGTGGTGGTCCCAGGGCCCCACGACGGCCTGGTCCCCCACGGTTGTGGGGGAAAGATCTACGTGGAGCACCATGTACCACCGGCACAGACAGCAACAGGCGAGCCCCGCTCACCGTGGGTCCGTGCGAAAAGGCCACGGGCCCAGGACAACCGCAGTCCCCCCAATCAGACCCCCGGGGTCGGGCCAGGTCCCAGGGCCCCACGACGGCCTGGTCCCCCACGGTTGTGGCATACGACCGCGCAGAGTGCTTAATCAGTGTCGCCGGGGCCGCCGGTGGGTGCTTAAGAGTGGGTGACCGTGCTCGGCTGGCGCCCGGGCTGCTGGGTGTGCCGTGGAGATGGTGGGTGAGTGGTGGTTCTAGTCCGGCCACGGTGCTCTGTGCCTGGGGTGGGTGGGTGGGTGGGTGGGTGGGTGGGTGGGGGTGGATGTAGGGTGGGTACTCTTGCTGGCCGCGTGTGGTGCCCTCTCCCTGGGACGGGCGCTGCTGGTGGGTGGTGGTGGTGGTGGTGCCGGTGCTAGTAATAGTAGTATGTTCCATGTGGACCACCATGGGCAAGCCCTATTCAACGTGGGTCCACGTGAAAACAACCCAGGCCCACACAGCCCCCCTATGGGCCTAGAGGGCCAGGACCACCGTGGGCCCCCGTGGGTAAAGTCCCCCCATCAGACCGCCGGGGGCGGGCCAGGTCCACTTGTAGTAGCGGTGGTGGTGGTGGTGGTGGTGGTGGTGCTGGTGGTGGTGGTGTTGGTGGGGGTGGATGTAGGGTGGGTACTCTTGCTGGCTACTGTGTCCGCGTGTGATGCCCTCTCCCTGGGACGGGCGCTGCTGGTGGGTGGTGGTGGTGCCGGTGCTAGTAATAGTAGTATGTTCCATGTGGACCACCATGGGCAAGCCCTATTCAACGTGGGTCCACGTGAAAACAACCCAGGCCCACACAGCCCCCCTATGGGCCTAGAGGGCCAGGACCACCGTGGGCCCCTGTGGGTAAAGTCCCCCCATCAGACCGCCGGGGGCGGGCCAGGTCCCAGGGGACCCAGGGCCCCACACCGGCTTGCCCCCCCACGGTTGTGGGCGAAGGATCTACGTGGAGCACCATGTACCACCGGCATAGACAGCAATGGGCAAGCCCCGCTCACCGTGGGTCAGTGCGAAAAGGCCACGGGCCCAGGACCGCCGCAGGCCCCCCCATCAGACCCCCGGGGTCGGGCCAGGTCCACTTGTAGTAGCGGTGGTGGTGGTGGTGGTGGTGTTGGTGGTGGTGGTGGTGGTGGTCCAAGGGCCCCACGACGGCCTGGTCCCCCACGGTTGTGGGGGAAAGATCTACGTGGAGCACCATGTACCACCGGCACAGACAGCAATAGGCGAGCCCCGCTCACCGTGGGTCCGTGCGAAAAGGCCACGGGCCCAGGACAACCGCAGTCCCCCCCATCAGACCCCCGGGGTCGGGCCAGGTCCCAGGGCCCCACGACGGCCTGGTCCCCCACGGTTGTGGCATACGACCGCGCAGAGTGCTTAATCAGTGTCGCCGGGGCCGCCGGTGGGTGCTTAAGAGTGGGTGACCGTGCTCGGCTGGCGCCCGGGTTGCTGGGTGTGCCGTGGAGATGGTGGGTGAGTGGTGGTTCTACTCCGGCCACGGTGCTCTGTGCCTGGGGTGGGTGGGTGGGTGGGTGGGTGGGTGGGGGTGGATGTAGGGTGGGTACTCTTGCTGGCCGCGTGTGGTGCCCTCTCCCTGGGACGGGCGCTGCTGGTGGGTGGTGGTGGTGGTGGTGCCGGTGCTAGTAATAGTAGTATGTTCCATGTGGACCACCATGGGCAAGCCCTATTCAACGTGGGTCCACGTGAAAACAACCCAGGCCCACACAGCCCCCCTATGGGCCTAGAGGGCCAGGACCACCGTGGGTCCCCGTGGGTAAAGTCCCCCCATCAGACCGCCGGGGGCGGGCCAGGTCCCAGGGGACCCAGGGCCCCACACCGGCTTGCCCCCCCACGGTTGTGGGCGAAGGATCTACGTGGAGCACCATGTACCACCGGCATAGACAGCAATGGGCAAGCCCCGCTCACCGTGGGTCCGTGCGAAAAGGCCACGGGCCCAGGACCGCCGCAGGCCCCCCCATCAGACCCCCGGGGTCGGGCCAGGTCCACTTGTAGTAGCGGTGGTGGTGGTGGTGGTGGTGTTGGTGGTGGTGGTGGTGGTGGTCCCAGGGCCCCACGACGGCCTGGTCCCCCACGGTTGTGGGGGAAAGATCTACGTGGAGCACCATGTACCACCGGCACAGACAGCAACAGGCGAGCCCCGCTCACCGTGGGTCCGTGCGAAAAGGCCACGGGCCCAGGACAACCGCAGTCCCCCCCATCAGACC
>JAXIVH010000158.1:22500-25000 GCA_036785325.1 Urophycis tenuis | reverse complement strand
ATGGGCAAGCCCTATTCAACGTGGGTCCACGTGAAAACAACCCAGGCCCACACAGCCCCCCTATGGGCCTAGAGGGCCAGGACCACCGTGGGCCCCCGTGGGTAAAGTCCCCCCATCAGACCGCCGGGGGCGGGCCAGGTCCCAGGGGACCCAGGGCCCCACACCGGCTTGCCCCCCCACGGTTGTGGGCGAAGGATCTACGTGGAGCACCATGTACCACCGGCATAGACAGCAATGGGCAAGCCCCGCTCACCGTGGGTCCGTGCGAAAAGGCCACGGGCCCAGGACCGCCGCAGGCCCCCCCATCAGACCCCCGGGGTCGGGCCAGGTCCACTTGTAGTAGCGGTAGCGGTGGTGGTGGTGGAGGTGGTGTTGGTGGTGGTGGTGGTGGTGGTCCCAGGGCCCCACGACGGCCTGGTCCCCCACGGTTGTGGGGGAAAGATCTACGTGGAGCACCATGTACCACCGGCACAGACAGCAACAGGCGAGCCCCGCTCACCGTGGGTCCGTGCGAAAAGGCCACGGGCCCAGGACAACCGCAGTCCCCCCAATCAGACCCCCGGGGTCGGGCCAGGTCCCAGGGCCCCACGACGGCCTGGTCCCCCACGGTTGTGGCATACGACCGCGCAGAGTGCTTAATCAGTGTCGCCGGGGCCGCCGGTGGGTGCTTAAGAGTGGGTGACCGTGCTCGGCTGGCGCCCGGGCTGCTGGGTGTGCCGTGGAGATGGTGGGTGAGTGGTGGTTCTAGTCCGGCCACGGTGCTCTGTGCCTGGGGTGGGTGGGTGGGTGGGTGGGTGGGTGGGGGTGGATGTAGGGTGGGTACTCTTGCTGGCCGCGTGTGGTGCCCTCTCCCTGGGACGGGCGCTGCTGGTGGGTGGTGGTGGTGGTGGTGCCGGTGCTAGTAATAGTAGTATGTTCCATGTGGACCACCATGGGCAAGCCCTATTCAACGTGGGTCTACGTGAAAACGACCCAGGCCCACACAGCCCCCCTATGGGCCTAGAGGGCCAGGACCACCGTGGGCCCCCGTGGGTAAAGTCCCCCCATCAGACCGCCGGGGGCGGGCCAGGTCCACTTGTAGTAGCGGTGGTGGTGGTGGTGGTGGTGGTGGTGGTGGTGGTGGTGGTGTTGGTGGGGGTGGATGTAGGGTGGGTACTCTTGCTGGCTACTGTGTCCGCGTGTGATGCCCTCTCCCTGGGACGGGCGCTGCTGGTGGGTGGTGGTGGTGGTGGTGCCGGTGCTAGTAATAGTAGTATGTTCCATGTGGACCACCATGGGCAAGCCCTATTCAACGTGGGTCCACGTGAAAACAACCCAGGCCCACACAGCCCCCCTATGGGCCTAGAGGGCCAGGACCACCGTGGGCCCCCGTGGGTAAAGTCCCCCCATCAGACCGCCGGGGGCGGGCCAGGTCCCAGGGGACCCAGGGCCCCACACCGGCTTGCCCCCCCACGGTTGTGGGCGAAGGATCTACGTGGAGCACCATGTACCACCGGCATAGACAGCAATGGGCAAGCCCCGCTCACCGTGGGTCCGTGCGAAAAGGCCACGGGCCCAGGACCGCCGCAGGCCCCCCCATCAGACCCCCGGGGTCGGGCCAGGTCCACTTGTAGTAGCGGTGGTGGTGGTGGTGGTGGTGTTGGTGGTGGTGGTGGTGGTGGTCCCAGGGCCCCACGACGGCCTGGTCCCCCACGGTTGTGGGGGAAAGATCTACGTGGAGCACCATGTACCACCGGCACAGACAGCAACAGGCGAGCCCCGCTCACCGTGGGTCCGTGCGAAAAGGCCACGGGCCCAGGACAACCGCAGTCCCCCCCATCAGACCCCCGGGGTCGGGCCAGGTCCCAGGGCCCCACGACGGCCTGGTCCCCCACGGTTGTGGCATACGACCGCGCAGAGTGCTTAATCAGTGTCGCCGGGGCCGCCGGTGGATGCTTAAGAGTGGGTGACCGTGCTCGGCTGGCGCCCGGGTTGCTGGGTGTGCCGTGGAGATGGTGGGTGAGTGGTGGTTCTAGTCCGGCCACGGTGCTCTGTGCCTGGGGTGCGTGGGTGGGTGGGTGGGTGGGTGGGGGTGGATGTAGGGTGGGTACTCTTGCTGGCCGCGTGTGGTGCCCTCTCCCTGGGACGGGCGCTACTGGTGGGTGGTGGTGGTGGTGGTGCCGGTGCTAGTAATAGTAGTATGTTCCATGTGGACCACCATGGGCAAGCCCTATTCAACGTGGGTCCACGTGAAAACAACCCAGGCCCACACAGCCCCCCTATGTGCCTAGAGGGCCAGGACCACCGTGGGCCCCCGTGGGTAAAGTCCCCCCATCAGACCGCCGGGGGCGGGCCAGGTCCACTTGTAGTAGCGGTGGTGGTGGTGGTGGTGGTGGTGGTGCTGGTGGTGGTGGTGTTGGTGGGGGTGGATGTAGGGTGGGTACTCTTGCTGGCTACTGTGTCCGCGTGTGATGCCCTCTCCCTGGGACGGGCGCTGCTGGTGGGTGGTGGTGGTGGTGGT
>JAXIVH010000158.1:12500-17500 GCA_036785325.1 Urophycis tenuis | reverse complement strand
TGGTGGGTGGTGGTGGTGGTGGTGCCGGTGCTAGTATTAGTAGTATGTTCCATGTGGACCACCATGGGCAAGCCCTATTCAACGTGGGTCCACGTGAAAACAACCCAGGCCCACACAGCCCCCCTATGGGCCTAGAGGGCCAGGACCACCGTGGGCCCCCGTGGGTAAAGTCCCCCCATCAGATCGCCGGGGGCGGGCCAGGTCCACTTGTAGTAGCGGTGGTGGTGGTGGTGTTGGTGGGGGTGGATGTAGGGTGGGTACTCTTGCTGGCTACTGTGTCCGCGTGTGATGCCCTCTCCCTGGGACGGGCGCTGCTGGTGGGTGGTGGTGGTGGTGGTGCCGGTGCTAGTAATAGTAGTATGTTCCATGTGGACCCCCATGGGCAAGCCCTATTCAACGTGGGTCCACGTGAAAACAACCCAGGCCCACACAGCCCCCCTATGGGCCTAGAGGGCCAGGACCACCGTGGGCCCCCGTGGGTAAAGTCCCCCCATCAGACCGCCGGGGGCGGGCCAGGTCCCAGGGGACCCAGGGCCCCACACCGGCTTGCCCCCCCACGGTTGTGGGCGAAGGATCTACGTGGAGCACCATGTACCACCGGCATAGACAGCAATGGGCAAGCCCCGCTCACCGTGGGTCCGTGCGAAAAGGCCACGGGCCCAGGACCGCCGCAGGCCCCCCCATCAGACCCCCGGGGTCGGGCCAGGTCCACTTGTAGTAACGGTGGTGGTGTTGGTGGTGGTGGTGGTGGTGGTCCCAGGGCCCCACGACGGCCTGGTCCCCCACGGTTGTGGGGGAAAGATCTACGTGGAGCACCATGTACCACCGGCACAGACAGCAACAGGCGAGCCCCGCTCACCGTGGGTCCGTGCTAAAAGGCCACGGGCCCAGGACAACCGCAGTCCCCCCCATCAGACCCCCGGGGTCGGGCCAGGTCCCAGGGCCCCACGACGGCCTGGTCCCCCACGGTTGTGGCATACGACCGCGCAGAGTGATTAATCAGTGTCGCCGGGGCCGCCGGTGGGTGCTTAAGAGTGGGTGACCGTGCTCGGCTGGCGCCCGGGTTGCTGGGTGTGCCGTGGAGATGGTGGGTGAGTGGTGGTTCTCGTCCGGCCACGGTGCTCTGTGCCTGGGGTGGGTGGGTGGGTGGGTGGGTGGGTGGGGGTGGATGTAGGGTGGGTACTCTTGCTGGCCGCGTGTGGTGCCCTCTCCCTGGGACGGGCGCTGCTGGTGGGTGGTGGTGGTGGTGGTGCCGGTGCTAGTAATAGTAGTATGTTCCATGTGGACCACCATGGGCAAGCCCTATTCAACTTGGGTCCACGTGAAAACAACCCAGGCCCACACAGCCCCCCTATGGGCCTAGAGGGCCAGGACCACCGTGGGCCCCCGTGGGTAAAGTCCCCCCATCAGACCGCCGGGGGCGGGCCAGGTCCACCTGTAGTAGCGGTGGTGGTGGTGGTGGTGGTGGTGGTGGTGGTGGTGTTGGTGGGGGTGGATGTAGGGTGGGTACTCTTGCTGGCTACTGTGTCCGCGTGTGATGCCCTCTCCCTGGGACGGGCGCTGCTGGTGGGTGGTGGTGGTGGTGGTGCCGGTGCTAGTAATAGTAGTATGTTCCATGTGGACCACCATGGGCAAGCCCTATTCAACGTGGGTCCACGTGAAAACAACCCAGGCCCACACAGCCCCCCTATGGGCCTAGAGGGCCAGGACCACCGTGGGCCCCCGTGGGTAAAGTCCCCCCATCAGACCGCCGGGGGCGGGCCAGGTCCCAGGGGACCCAGGGCCCCACACCGGCTTGCCCCCCCACGGTTGTGGGCGAAGGATCTACGTGGAGCACCATGTACCACCGGCATAGACAGCAATGGGCAAGCCCCGCTCACCGTGGGTCCGTGCGAAAAGGCCACGGGCCCAGGACCGCCGCAGGCCCCCCCATCAGACCCCCGGGGTCGGGCCAGGTCCACTTGTAGTAGCGGTGGTGGTGGTGGTGGTGGTGTTGGTGGTGGTGGTGGTGGTGGTCCCAGGGCCCCACGACGGCCTGGTCCCCCACGGTTGTGGGGGAAAGATCTACGTGGAGCACCATGTACCACCGGCACAGACAGCAACAGGCGAGCCCCGCTCACCGTGGGTCCGTGCGAAAAGGCCACGGGCCCAGGACAACCGCAGTCCCCCCCATCAGACCCCCGGGGTCGGGCCAGGTCCCAGGGCCCCACGACGGCCTGGTCCCCCACGGTTGTGGCATACGACCGCGCAGAGTGCTTAATCAGTGTCGCCGGGGCCGCCGGTGGGTGCTTAAGAGTGGGTGACCGTGCTCGGCTGGCGCCCGGGTTGCTGGGTGTGCCGTGGAGATGGTGGGTGAGTGGTGGTTCTAGTCCGACCACGGTGCTCTGTGCCTGGGGTGGGTGGGTGGGTGGGTGGGTGGGTGGGGGTGGATGTAGGGTGGGTACTCTTGCTGGCCGCGTGTGGTGCCCTCTCCCTGGGACGGGCGCTGCTGGTGGGTGGTGGTGGTGGTGGTGCCGGTGCTAGTAATAGTAGTATGTTCCATGTGGACCACCATGGGCAAGCCCTATTCAAAGTGGGTCCACGTGAAAACAACCCAGGCCCACACAGCCCCCCTATGGGCCTAGAGGGCCAGGACCACCGTGGGCCCCCGTGGGTAAAGTCCCCCCATCAGACCGCCGGGGGCGGGCCAGGTCCACTTGTAGTAGCGGTGGTGGTGGTGGTGGTGGTGGTGGTGGTGGTGGTGGTGGTGTTGGTGGGGGTGGATGTAGGGTGGGTACTCTTGCTGGCTACTGTGTCCGCGTGTGATGCCCTCTCCCTGGGACGGGCGCTGCTGGTGGGTGGTGGTGGTGGTGGCGCGGTGCTAGTAATAGTAGTATGTTCCATGTGGACCACCATGGGCAAGCCCTATTCAACGTGGGTCCACGTGAAAACAACCCAGGCCCACACAGCCCCCCTATGGGCCTAGAGGGCCAGGACCACCGTGAGCCCCCGTGGGTAAAGTCCCCCCATCAGACCGCCGGGGGCGGGCCAGGTCCCAGGGGACCCAGGGCCCCACACCGGCTTGCCCCCCCACGGTTGTGGGCGAAGGACCTACGTGGAGCACCATGTACCACCGGCATAGACAGCAATGGGCAAGCCCCGCTCACCGTGGGTCCGTGCGAAAAGGCCACGGGCCCAGGACCGCCGCAGGCCCCCCATCAGACCCCCGGGGTCGGGCCAGGTCCACTTGTAGTAGCGGTGGTGGTGGTGGTGGTGGTGTTGGTGGTGGTGGTGGTGGTGGTCCCAGGGCCCCACGACGGCCTGGTCCCCCACGGTTGTGGGGGAAAGATCTACGTGGAGCACCATGTACCACCGGCACAGACAGCAACAGGCGAGCCCCGCTCACCGTGGGTCCGTGCGAAAAGGCCACGGGCCCAGGACAACCGCAGTCCCCCCCATCAGACCCCCGGGGTCGGGCCAGGTCCCAGGGCCCCACGACGGCCTGGTCCCCCACGGTTGTGGCATACGACCGCGCAGAGTGCTTAATCAGTGTCGCCGGGGCCGCCGGTGGGTGCTTAAGAGTGGGTGACCGTGCTCGGCTGGCGCCCGGGTTGCTGGGTGTGCCGTGGAGATGGTGGGTGAGTGGTGGTTCTAGTCCGGCCACGGTGCTCTGTGCCTGGGGTGGGTGGGTGGGTGGGTGGGTGGGTGGGGGTGGATGTAGGGTGGGTACTCTTGCTGGCCGCGTGTGATGCCCTCTCCCTGGGACGGGCGCTGCTGGTGGGTGGTGGTGGTGGTGGTGCCGGTGCTAGTAATAGTAGTATGTTCCATGTGGACCACCATGGGCAAGCCCTATTCAACGTGGGTCCACGTGAAAACAACCCAGGCCCACACAGCCCCCCTATGGGCCTAGAGGGCCAGGACCACCGTGGGCCCCCGTGGGTAAAGTCCCCCCATCAGACCGCCGGGGGCGGGCCAGGTCCCAGGGGACCCAGGGCCCCACACCGGCTTGCCCCCCCACGGTTGTGGGCGAAGGATCTACGTGGAGCACCATGTACCACCGGCATAGACAGCAATGGGCAAGCCCCGCTCACCGTGGGTCCGTGCGAAAAGGCCACGGGCCCAGGACCGCCGCAGGCCCCCCCATCAGACCCCCGGGGTCGGGCCAGGTCCACTTGTAGTAGCGGTGGTGGTGGTGGTGGTGGTGTTGGTGGTGGTGTTGGTGGTGGTGGTGGTGGTGGTCCCAGGGCCCCACGACGGCCTGGTCCCCCACGGTTGTGGGGGAAAGATCTACGTGGAGCACCATGTACCACCGGCACAGACAGCAACAGGCGAGCCCCGCTCACCGTGGGTCCGTGCGAAAAGGCCACGGGCCCAGGACAACCGCAGTCCCCCCCATCAGACCCCCGGGGTCGGGCCAGGTCCCAGGGCCCCACGACGGCCTGGTCCCCCACGGTTGTGGCATACGACCGCGCAGAGTGCTTAATCAGTGTCGCCGGGGCCGCCGGTGGGTGCTTAAGAGTGGGTGACCGTGCTCGGCTGGCGCCCGGGTTGCTGGGTGTGCCGTGGTGATGGTGGGTGAGTGGTGGTTCTAGTCCGGCCACGGTGCTCTGTGCCTGGGGTGGGTTGGTGGGTGGGTGGGTGGGTGGGGGTGGATGTAGGGTGGGTACTCTTGCTGGCCGCGTGTGGTGCCCTCTCCCTGGGACGGGCGCTGCTGGTGGGTGGTGGTGGTGGTGGTGCCGGTGCTAGTAATAGTAGTATGTTCCATGTGGACCACCATGGGCAAGCCCTATTCAACGTGGGTCCACGTGAAAACAACCCAGGCCCACACAGCCCCCCTATGGGCCTAGAGGGCCAGGACCACCGTGGGCCCCCGTGGGTAAAGTCCCCCCATCAGACCGCCGGGGGCGGGCCAGGTCCACTTGTAGTAGTGGTGGTGGTGGTGGTGGTGGTGGTGGTGGTGGTGGTGGTGGTGGTGGTGGTGTTGGTGGGGGTGGATGTAGGGTGGGTACTCTTGCTGGCTA
>JAXIVH010000158.1:0-5000 GCA_036785325.1 Urophycis tenuis | reverse complement strand
TGTTCCATGTGGACCCCCATGGGCAAGCCCTATTCAACGTGGGTCCACGTGAAAACAACCCCAGGCCCACACAGCCCCCCTATGGGCCTAGAGGGCCAGGACCACCGTGGGCCCCCGTGGGGTAAAGTCCCCCCATCAGACCGCCGGGGGCGGGCCAGGTCCCAGGGGACCCAGGGCCCCACACCGGCTTGCCCCCCCACGGTTGTGGGCGAAGGATCTACGTGGAGCACCATGTACCACCGGCATAGACAGCAATGGCAAGCCCCGCTCACCGTGGGTCCGTGCGAAAAGGCCACGGGCCCAGGACCGCCGCAGGCCCCCCATCAGACCCCCGGGGTCGGGCCAGGTCCACTTGTAGTAACGGTGGTGGTGTTGGTGGTGGTGGTGGTGGTGGTCCCAGGGCCCCACGACGGCCTGGTCCCCCACGGTTGTGGGGGAAAGATCTACGTGGAGCACCATGTACCACCGGCACAGACAGCAACAGGCGAGCCCCGCTCACCGTGGGTCCGTGCGAAAAGGCCACGGGCCCAGGACAACCGCAGTCCCCCCCCATCAGACCCCCGGGGTCGGGCCAGGTCCCAGGGCCCCACGACGGCCTGGTCCCCCACGGTTGTGGCATACGACCGCGCAGAGTGATTAATCAGTGTCGCCGGGGCCGCCGGTGGGTGCTTAAGAGTGGGTGACCGTGCTCGGCTGGCGCCCGGGTTGCTGGGTGTGCCGTGGAGATGGTGGGTGAGTGGTGGTTCTCGTCCGGCCACGGTGCTCTGTGCCTGGGGTGGGTGGGTGGGTGGGGTGGGTGGGTGGGGGTGGATGTAGGGTGGGTACTCTTGCTGGCGCGTGTGGTGCCCTCTCCCTGGGACGGGCGCTGCTGGTGGGTGGTGGTGGTGGTGGTGCCGGTGCTAGTAATAGTAGTATGTTCCATGTGGACCACCATGGGCAAGCCCTATTCAACTTGGGTCCACGTGAAAACAACCCAGGCCCACACAGCCCCCCTATGGGCCTAGAGGGCCAGGACCACCGTGGGCCCCCGTGGGTAAAGTCCCCCCATCAGACCGCCGGGGCGGGCCAGGTCCACCTGTAGTAGCGGTGGTGGTGGTGGTGGTGGTGGTGGTGGTGGTGGTGTTGGTGGGGGTGGATGTAGGGTGGGTACTCTTGCTGGCTACTGTGTCCGCGTGTGATGCCCTCTCCCTGGGACGGGCGCTGCTGTGGGTGGTGGTGGTGGTGGTGCCGGTGCTAGTAATAGTAGTATGTTCCATGTGGACCACCATGGGCAAGCCCTATTCAACGTGGGTCCACGTGAAAACAACCCAGGCCCACACAGCCCCCCTATGGGCCTAGAGGGCCAGGACCACCGTGGGCCCCCGTGGGTAAAGTCCCCCCATCAGACCGCCGGGGGCGGGCCAGGTCCCAGGGGACCCAGGGCCCCACACCGGCTTGCCCCCCCACGGTTGTGGGCGAAGGATCTACGTGGAGCACCATGTACCACCGGCATAGACAGCAATGGGCAAGCCCCGCTCACCGTGGGTCCGTGCGAAAAGGCCACGGGCCCAGGACCGCCGCAGGCCCCCCCATCAGACCCCCGGGGTCGGGCCAGGTCCACTTGTAGTAGCGGTGGTGGTGGTGGTGGTGGTGTTGGTGGTGGTGGTGGTGGTGGTCCCAGGGCCCACGACGGCCTGGTCCCCCACGGTTGTGGGGGAAAGATCTACGTGGAGCACCATGTACCACCGGCACAGACAGCAACAGGCGAGCCCCGCTCACCGTGGGTCCGTGCGAAAAGGCCACGGGCCCAGGACAACCGCAGTCCCCCCCATCAGACCCCCGGGGTCGGGCCAGGTCCCAGGGCCCCACGACGGCCTGGTCCCCCACGGTTGTGGCATACGACCGCGCAGAGTGCTTAATCAGTGTCGCCGGGGCCGCCGGTGGGTGCTTAAGAGTGGGTGACCGTGCTCGGCTGGCGCCCGGGCTGCTGGGTGTGCCGTGGAGATGGTGGGTGAGTGGTGGTTCTAGTCCGGCCACGGTGCTCTGTGCCTGGGGTGGGTGGGTGGGTGGGTGGGTGGGTGGGGGTGGATGTAGGGTGGGTACTCTTGCTGGCCGCGTGTGGTGCCCTCTCCCTGGGACGGAGCGCTGCTGGTGGGTGGTGGTGGTGGTGGTGCCGGTGCTAGTAATAGTAGTATGTTCCATGTGGACCACCATGGGCAAGCCCTATTCAACGTGGGTCTACGTGAAAACGACCCAGGCCCACACAGCCCCCCTATGGGCCTAGAGGGCCAGGACCACCGTGGGCCCCCGTGGGTAAAGTCCCCCCATCAGACCGCCGGGGGCGGGCCAGGTCCACTTGTAGTAGCGGTGGTGGTGGTGGTGGTGGTGTGGTGGTGGTGGTGGTGGTGTTGGTGGGGTGGATGTAGGGTGGGTACTCTTGCTGGCTACTGTGTCCGCGTGTGATGCCCTCTCCCTGGGACGGGCGCTGCTGGTGGGTGGTGGTGGTGGTGGTGCCGGTGCTAGTAATAGTAGTATGTTCCATGTGGACCACCATGGCAAGCCCTATTCAACGTGGGTCCACGTGAAAACAACCCAGGCCCACACAGCCCCCCTATGGGCCTAGAGGGCCAGGACCACCGTGGGCCCCCGTGGGTAAAGTCCCCCCATCAGACCGCCGGGGGCGGGCCAGGTCCAGGGGACCCAGGGCCCCACACCGGCTTGCCCCCCCACGGTTGTGGGCGAAGGATCTACGTGGAGCACCATGTACCACCGGCATAGACAGCAATGGGCAAGCCCCGCTCACCGTGGGTCCGTGCGAAAAGGCCACGGGCCCAGGACCGCCGCAGGCCCCCCCATCAGACCCCCGGGGTCGGGCCAGGTCCACTTGTAGTAGCGGTGGTGGTGGTGGTGGTGGTGTTGGTGGTGGTGGTGGTGGTGGTCCCAGGGCCCCACGACGGCCTGGTCCCCCACGGTTGTGGGGGAAAGATCTACGTGGAGCACCATGTACCACCGGCACAGACAGCAACAGGCGAGCCCCGCTCACCGTGGGTCCGTGCGAAAAGGCCACGGGCCCAGGACAACCGCAGTCCCCCCCATCAGACCCCCGGGGTCGGGCCAGGTCCCAGGGCCCCACGACGGCCTGGTCCCCCACGGTTGTGGCATACGACCGCGCAGAGTGCTTAATCAGTGTCGCCGGGGGCCGCCGGTGGGTGCTTAAGAGTGGGTGACCGTGCTCGGCTGGCGCCCGGGTTGCTGGGTGTGCCGTGGAGATGGTGGGTGAGTGGTGGTTCTAGTCCGGCCACGGTGCTCTGTGCCTGGGGTGCGTGGGTGGGTGGGTGGGTGGGTGGGGGTGGATGTAGGGTGGGTACTCTTGCTGGCCGCGTGTGGTGCCCTCTCCCTGGGACGGGCGCTACTGGTGGGTGGTGGTGGTGGTGGTGCCGGTGCTAGTAATAGTAGTATGTTCCATGTGGACCACCATGGGCAAGCCCTATTCAACGTGGGTCCACGTGAAAACAACCAGGCCCACACAGCCCCCCTATGTGCCTAGAGGGCCAGGACCACCGTGGGCCCCGTGGGTAAAGTCCCCCCATCAGACCGCCGGGGGCGGGCCAGGTCCACTTGTAGTAGCGGTGGTGGTGGTGGTGGTGGTGGTGGTGCTGGTGGTGGTGGTGTTGGTGGGGGTGGATGTAGGTTGGGTACTCTTGCTGGCTACTGTGTCCGCGTGTGATGCCCTCTCCCTGGACGGGCGCTGCTGGTGGGTGGTGGTGGTGGTGGTGCCGGTGCTAGTATTAGTAGTATGTTCCATGTGGACCACCATGGGCAAGCCCTATTCAACGTGGGTCCACGTGAAAACAACCCAGGCCCACACAGCCCCCCTATGGGCCTAGAGGGCCAGGACCACCGTGGGCCCCCGTGGGTAAAGTCCCCCCCATCAGATCGCCGGGGGCGGGCCAGGTCCACTTGTAGTAGCGGGTGGGTGGTGGTGGTGTTGGTGGGGGTGGATGTAGGGTGGGTACTCTTGCTGGCTACTGTGTCCGCGTGTGATGCCCTCTCCTGGACGGGCGCTGCTGGTGGGTGGTGGTGGTGGTGGTGCCGGTGCTAGTAATAGTAGTATGTTCCATGTGGACCCCCATGGGCAAGCCCTATTCAACGTGGGTCCACGTGAAAACAACCCAGGCCCACACAGCCCCCTATGGGCCTAGAGGGCCAGGACCACCGTGGGCCCCCGTGGGTAAAGTCCCCCCATCAGACCGCCGGGGGCGGGCCAGGTCCCAGGGGACCCAGGGCCCCACACCGGCTTGCCCCCCCACGGTTGTGGGCGAAGGATCTACGTGGAGCACCATGTACCACCGGCATAGACAGCAATGGGCAAGCCCCGCTCACGTGGGTCCGTGCGAAAAGGCCACGGGCCCAGGACCGCCGCAGGCCCCCCCATCAGACCCCCGGGTCGGGCCAGGTCCACTTGTAGTAACGGTGGTGGTGTTGGTGGTGGTGGTGGTGGTGGTCCCAGGGCCCCACGACGGCCTGGTCCCCCACGGTTGTGGGGGAAAGATCTACGTGGAGCACCATGTACCACCGGCACAGACAGCAACAGGCGAGCCCGCTCACCGTGGGTCCGTGCTAAAAGGCCACGGGCCCAGGACAACCGCAGTCCCCCCCATCAGACCCCCGGGGTCGGGCCAGGTCCCAGGGCCCCACGACGGCCTGGTCCCCCACGGTTGTGGCATACGACCGCGCAGAGTGATTAATCAGTGTCGCCGGGGCCGCCGGTGGGTGCTTAAGAGTGGTGACCGTGCTCGGCTGGCGCCGGGTTGCTGGGTGTGCCGTGGAGATGGTGGGTGAGTGGTGGTTCTCGTCCGGCCACGGTGCTCTGTGCCTGGGGTGGGTGGGTGGGTGGGTGGGTGGGTGGGGGTGGATGTAGGGTGGGTACTCTTGCTGCCGCGTGTGGTGCCCTCTCCCTGGACGGGCGCTGCTGGTGGGTGGTGGTGGTGGTGGTGCCGGTGCTAGTAATAGTAGTATGT
>JAXIVH010001579.1:10000-19475 GCA_036785325.1 Urophycis tenuis | reverse complement strand
GTGTGTGTTTGTGTCGGACTAATGTGAAGGTTAATGCATTTTGCTTCACTTCTTGCCAGTGAGTGACTAGACATTTTTCTAAGTTTGCTGGATGATAGAGTGAGCACACACACACACACCCACACACACACACACACACACACACACACACACACACACACACACACACACACACACACACACACGCACACACACACACATACACACACACACACACAAATGCACGCGCGAACGCGCACACACACACACACACCCCTTAATTTAAAAATGAAATAAAATTCAAACCCACATAACAAAAATGTGGACACAAAGTTAAAAAAAAAACTGGTTGAATGGCAGCTGTTAATGGCTCAGATTCTAATTGGTAGAAGGGGAGAAGCTCAAGTATGAGGATCAATGAAAACAACATTTCGTTCAGATTGAAATGGGGATTATAAACATTTGAATGTAACGCAAAGTACACCACAGACTCTGCTGCACCACCCAGATGGCTAGCGTGTGTGCGTGCGTGCGTGCGTGGGTGCGTGTGTGTGTGTGTGTGTGTGTGTGTGATATGGGTATAGCAGTGGGCACAGGGTTGTCTGTGAGAGGGTGAATGAATTATAGATGGAATAAAAGATGATATCCATCGTTTCATTAATACCACCCTGCAATATTAATAACATCTCTGGGACGTGTTTTTCACAATGGCCTTATCATAATCCTCAATTATTTACAAGAAACATCCCACCTGCCACTCACTCCCCAGCCGAAGGTCTATTTATAATGACAGATGGGGGGGTCAACTGGGCCAATGTGTGTGTAAGGTAAAGACCCTATAAGATAACAGTACCCCCCCCCCCCACACACACACACACACACACACACACAGTACTCCTGTGGGAGAGATGCAGGCCGTAGAGGAAGTGTCAAAATGCAGATCTGAAACAGTGCAGGTCAAGTCTCAGAACTGGCAATAATGTGACGATAACAAGATATGGACCTGTGTGAACATCTGGAAATACAAAAAGTAGAAGACGAATATAAAGGAAACTATCCTGCAACATCCCGAAGAATGAGTTATCGTCTGTGCTGTTGTATTGATGGCATGAAAGTAAACATAATCAATTATATATGTGTGTGTGTGTGTGTGTGTGTCCATTCCCAGCAAACAAACATGCAGACCGATGACACACATACGCACACAAACGCATTGACACACACATTTCCGTGTTTGTTACCACTGCTGACGGGTCCCTGGAACTCCTGTCACTTGTTATTCTCAGAACAACAGTAGTGCACTGACACACATACACACACACACACACACACACACACACACAGACTCACACACACACACACACACACACACACACACACACACACACACACACACACCATGGTCTGGCAGCAGCTCAATCAATACCCAGCCGTTAGCACTCATTCATACTCATTTCTGTAAGATTTCTGTGTGTCTGTGTGTGTGTGTGTGTGTGTGTGTGTGTGTGTGTGTGTGTGTGTGTGTGTGTGTGTGTGTGTGTGTGAGTCTGTGTGTGTGTGTGTGTGTGTGTGTGTGTGTGTGTGTGTGTGTCTATTCTCATTTCCAGAAATCCATAATCTCGGTATTGATTTTACTCATCAACGCATGCTTTGTGCCAAGCCAGCCTTTGTTATCTGCTAACCCAGAGCAGGATCAATGCACTGTCCAACATATAACAATGTCTATGTACTGTTGAACACTAAAATAACAGGGATGGTTGTAGAAAACAGCAAAACACTACTAGCTAGCTATGGATGAGCACCACCCAGCTAGGTGAATATTGCCAATATACCCGAGATTTTGTCAAATGGATTAAATAAATGAATATGTCAGAGAAAGATGAGGCAAGTTTGTGGCTTTTGTTAAGCTTTTCAACAATATGCCTTAAAGTCGCGTCTGTCAGTTATGTATTACCAAAGGGACTTCCTGGATATGAATCCACATCTAGAAGCTCAGTAAGGACAGATAGGCATAATGCTCTACCTTTAACTTGTTTATCTATTTGACTGTGCTGGTTTCACATCTTGAATCGCATTGAATTACTTTTGGGAATTAAACATATACTGAAAATGATGCACTACGTTCTACTTTAATGGTTGCATTCATACCTAAAGCTCCTTAGGACTTTATCTATTTACCAAAGATAGTTTTATGCTGATTCTTGATGGCACCCAAAGCAGCTTTCTAATATTATCGATGCGTGATTCCCAAATGTAACAGCATCGGGTCTTGCTATTTTTCCTTTAATGTTGCCATGCGTCAGTGTGCTCAATGTGTATTGCCTTTGATTTTGAGGAATTATATATATATATATATATATATATATATATATATATATATATATATATATATATATATATATATATATATATATATATATATATACGTATTTGTGGCTGGGTTGATGAACCCCTGAACAACATTTAAATGCAAAGGCATTTATTAAAAAAATTAAAAAAAGAACCAGAGGTAATTATTGCCTGTGCTATACACAATAGATAGAGATAGATTATAGACACATACTATGGACAAAGACACACACACACACACATACACACACACACACACACACACACACACACACACACACACACACACACACATTGAGGGAGCTAGCCAGTGAGGGAGAGAGACAGCCCAACAGCAAACGAGAGGGACCCCCCACCGAAACATTCAGATTTTCCGAACGTTCATAAAACCGGCGTATGGAGAAAAACAGCTTCCGGGTGGCAGTTGGTCCCATCTGTATCGGTGGCTGCCACCAATGCTTATTGCAGAGTGAGGAAGGGGGGGGGGGGGGGGGGGGTCTTTCAGAGTGACTGGATCCTGGCAGCGATCAAAGGAACACAACCGGAGCTATGTTCACAGCACAATGGACGACAAACTCCCCCCCTGCGTTGGACTGGTCCACGGCTTGCCCCATTGGACAAGTGTGTTTGGCTTCCGCTGGCGGTTCGCTCGGGTGAACCGCTCAACGCTTGTTGGCGACGGCTAACAGAACCCACTGCACCACCAACCCTGCCGATACGGCCCCAGCGGCTCCTCATTCACCTCGCAACCATCTTGGTTCAATCTTGGTTTCATCTTGGTTCCATCTTGCAGCTGGACACGTGCAGCCCAAATCGTTTTCATGTGCATGGGCGTTGAACGCGTTCTTTCATCTTTACATGTATACTGAGGTCCCAACTTATTCAGCAGACTAGCGGCACGTGATTGATCAATGTATAAGACACATATGATGAAGGAGCAGGTATGGGTGAGGGTTATCCTGCTCAGGGGCACCTAGGTAGGCTTAGGTAGTGCTGCTGGTATTGTGGATTTGCACCTAGAGCATTTTGGCTGGGAGTTTTACATGCAACTAGTGCTAGAGTATCTTAGCCTTCATTGGCGCTTCTTTTAAAGGTTTCTTCTTTGATTTGTTTTGCCTCACTCAGTCAGGAGGCTCTGGTTTGTTCTACAATGTAGCCTTCCATACCCTTTGAGTGAAACTGTGATGCAAATACATAGGCTGGACCACTAAATGACAAAGTAGTGTTTTTTTTCTTTCTTTGCTCATCATGTCATCCTCCAAGGACAAGGTGGTGGTGGTGGGGGGGGGGGGGGGGGGGGGTAAAGATGGTTGGAGAGCCAGAACATGAACACTGAGCTCCGGAGGTCCTCAGAAGATGTGGAGCAGAGGGTTGCAACGAGAGAGAGGCGCCAGCGCATGAGAGAGAGAGATAGAGAGAGCAAGGAGAGAGAGAGAGAGAGTGCCAGTGAGAGAGTGCCAGAGAGAGACAGCCAAACAGAGAGAGAGCTAAAGAGAGAGACCCAAAGAGAAAGATGGAGCCGAAGAGGCTTAGATATTGAAATGGGATAAGATGGAGGGAGAGGAGCCAGAGAGAGAGAAAGAGAGAGCTGGATAAAGTATGACAGAGAGTAAAGGACACAGAGAGAGAGGCAGGGAGAGAAAGACAGAGAGACAATACACTGAGATAAAGGTACAAAATTGTGAGCAAGATTGAGAGAGGGGCGAGAGAGATGGACAGTATATGCTGAGAGAGAGAGAAAGAGAGAGAGAGAGAGAGAGAGAGAGAGAGAGAGAGAGAACATGCAGGCAGCGTCTATCTGGAATGTGAGGGGCTTCTGGAAGAGCATGAAAAGCTTGTGTTTTGCTGCCAGGACCTTCTTGCTCTGACCACGCTGGGGACCAAATGTGGTTAAGCTCAAAATAATTCTCCACAGGACGACACAAGGGAGAGAAAAGACAAAACAGGCAAAATATGCTTTTATTTTGGCCATTTTGTCGGCACGCTTTTTTTTTGCTACATTTGGCAGGCATACTTTCCGTGGTGCTGCATAGCTGGTCAGGGAGTAAGAAGGGAGCACGGCCAAGAAATAGCAGCAACGCAACAAACTGAATTTGATCTGGAAGGTAATCAAACGTGTGGCCATGGCTCCCTATAAGGTGACTGAACTTTGTTTGACTGATTCGTGGGCCCACGGAGCGTCCCAGGGAACTGTAAGTAACCGTGGAGCCTGATTCTTCAGAACCGTAATCCGATGCGTCTACCGCGGCAAACACCGAGGACATCAAACCGCAATTTAGTCACATTACTCCCAAACATCTTTCGTCTATCACGTCTTAAAAGGGGTAGTGTTGCCAACGTTGCTGACATTTCTGAGGTACTGGGGCGGCAACAAACCACAGTCAGAAGCACATTTTCCTAAAGAGGAAATCTGGGGACAGTGAATCACTTAAATGTTATGTTGCCAAAGAACTAGGTAGCCCCAGGGCTCTCCGGATAGTGTCCAGGAAACAGCAGATATCTTAGCCTCTCGACTGACAACAGGGATGGGTAGGGATACAGGCTTGTGCCAGCGCCACAATGCGGGAAGGCATGGTAGCCATTGTTGTTCTGCGGGTTGAAACCATGCTGGTATGAAGTGGCAGGAAGAGAAGGGAACTCAACAAAACGGCAACACTGTGATCGCCGGTAAGACATCAGAAATGTTTATTTGCCAAGTAGGTTTTGACTTGCAGGTTGGTTCGTGACAATGAGCACTAAACACAGTGCAAGAGTTATGAAGACATGATATAATATACAATAACATTTAGAGAATCTACAAAGTTTTGGTGTGCACAGTTGTGCAGGGAGAATTTAATAAAATGAATGAATGGATGGGTGAATCGCACGAAAGAAAGACAGATTTTCATTATTAAATACCTTAGAATTCATAACATTTGGTCTATGCCATTATCCAAAGTGTCTTACAATCACTTGAGTGCATACATTCTTGGCATGCGCAGCCTCACGGGGAATTGAACCCCTGACCCTGCTGGTGTTAATGCCATGTTCTACCATTTGAGCCTCATGCAGCACAAAGGCCCACCTTTGTGCAGAGAAAGCTTCCACATGATATAAAAACGTGGTGCGGTGCTGCAACACAACCCATACACCACTATCAAACAGAACACAAAATACACTGTATCTAGCTTTTTTAACTCTGACTAGTAACTAGTTAAGTGTGTGTATGTGTGTACGTGTGTGTGTGCATATGTGTGCTCTTAGCTTATGTTGCGTGCTGTGCACTTCAGGGTTAGTGCTGCTCAGCTCGCCATATCTCTGCACGCCGTTGGTCTTATGTCGGATTCTGCTCTCCGCACTACGGGTCCAATGCGCCGGTGCCTGGCGTGTCTTTCAGTTGACGTCGAGTCAACGGGGCTAACTGCCGTGGGACGTGTACGGTCGGTGTGATGGGGGGTTGATGAAGAATGCTATCATGTATAAATGAGTAGCCCCCAAAGAACCCTGGGAGCTGGAGTTTTTCCTCAGTGTTGAAACCAGTTGTTACCCCACTCTCTCGACTTTAAAAGCTAATCATAAAATATTGATCTCAGTCCAACGCGCAGTAGCCTACTTTAAGTAACTGACAATTTAATAGGAGATGGGCGTTCGTTCGATGGGTGTTAAAACTCATGAATACAAATTAAGTAAAAAAATCTTCTGATTTAATGGTCTTATTTGCCTTGCTCTACGCAGTAAGACATTAATAAACTGCTACACCAAACACTTAGTCATTAGCATTACAAGCTTAGCTTATATGCTTGTCTGACTCACGATTAACATACCATTTTCCATAAATGCGTTTGATATTGTACGCTGGCTTTTTGTTTAGTTTCCATTAAACACATAAGATGAACAAGACCCTGAATGTAACATGAAACATATAAGGGCAACGACTGCCCGTTATGCCGATGACATACGCACCTGACGAGAGCCGGTTCATGTGTTTTCTGTTTTACGCGGTGGTTGTATTATTGATAAGAGTAAATGTGTACACTTCTTGGATTATTCACGAACATGTCGCTTTCACTGTCAGTGCAGTGGCCGTGCGCTGCCTGGACTCATGGGGTTAAGGCACAAAGCGCAGCGTGGCTACGGACGCATTTGAACACGGGCCACGCTCCGTGCGTGGTTCACGCGAGTCGGGAATATCTAACGCGTTGTGGACTTGTGCGCTTGTATCGTGCAGCAGCTGAGGATGTGAGACCAAACGTGGCCTAGCTAGAATTAGCCTATGTTTTGCTAGCTAGGTCGAGGCCAGCCCAAAAGGTATCAGCTTTGATCCCCGGTGTCCCGTAATGCAGGCATCCTTGAGCTAACATAAAAGCGTCTGTTAAGATCTTACAAAATAAAGAGATTAAGTAGTGCAACAATCCCTTTTGAATTGTGAACGAACTTTTATCCAAGCTGTGCTCGCCGGTAAACAAAAATCATTTTTGGGCCAACGGGTTGTGTTAAGATGGACGAATGGCTTGATAGAAAGGATTTTAACCCCCCCACACACATATCGAAGTCCTAAAATCAATCCACACCAGCCCAATCCTGTTCCAAATCCCAATATGCACGCACGCACACACACACACACACACACACAGACACATACACACACACACACACACACACACACACACACACACACACACACAAACACCAAGCTGTGCATCCACTGTCAATTACCAACATTGATAAACCCAAACACGTGGGTTCAGGCGACAATGTGTGCATGTGCTGCATATAGAACAACACACACACACACAATCATTTCTACAATGGACTCCAAAGAATGGTTCTCCAATCAAGTAAATGAAACCAAAGGGATTCAGGAGCCCGACCACTCACCCACTCACCCACTCGCCCACTCACTCACTCACTCACTGGCGCTCGATGCGGCTCGTCCCATGATCCCCAGCGAGTTGTTCCCATAGCCGCGGTAGGCAGCGCATGGCAGCATGGGGGAGCGTGCAGCGACTGGGCAACAGGAACCCAGTAACCTCGTCGGAGGCACGTGTGTGATTGGGGGAGAGGAGGGAGAGAGCTGGCGAGAGATATGAAGAAGAGGAGAGAGAGAGAGAGAGAGAGAAAGGCTGGAAGAGAGAGAAACAAAGGACGGGGCGATGGGGAGCGAGACAGTGTGAGAGCAGGGGAGTGAGAATGAGAGCATCAAAGCTGGGATCAGGGGAGAGAGAGTGAGAGAGATAGTACGGGGTGGTGGGCAGAGAGAGATAGTATGGATTGATGCGGAGAGAGAGATAGTATGGATTGATGGGGAGAGAGAGATAGTATGGACTGATGGGGAGAGAGAGATAGTATGGATTGATGGGGAGAGAGAGATAGTATGGACTGATGGGGAGAGAGAGAAAGTATGAGGCGATGAGGAGAGAGAGAAAGATTGGTAGGAAGGGATAGGGAAAGAAAGGAGAGAGTAAGGGGAGAGAAAATGAACGGAATAAGGGATACAGAGAGAGAAAGAGAGGATTGATAAACAGGAAGGAGAGGCTGAGAGAGAGCACAGCGGCTCAGAGAGAGAGACAGTCAGGAGAGAGGAGGAGCGCAGTGCGACGGAGGATAAAGACGAGAGAAATCGACAGGTACAGCGTACACACACGCTTTCCACGCGTTCGGAAGCCGGGGGCCCTGCGGGGTCTAAAGTTGGGCGAGACCTGAAGCCGGGGGCACGTGACACGTTGGGGTTTAGGCGTGGGGCGCCGGCGCTGATCCCGTCTCACCCACACCCGCGCGCGCATACGCTGCGAGATAATCCGGCCGTGGATCGGGCATGCCAGCAAAACGCAGGGTTAATCCTCCTCACCGCAGATTGGTACTTTCCGCGCGGTTTATGTATTTATCCGATTAGGCACTGCGTCCGCGCGGGTTCGTTTTATGCTGCCGAGATATTCCGTCCAGGGGAGGGGGGGGGATTCCGCCGGCGTTCCCCACACCGCAGTTTTTGAGTTTAACTGCGCCAGCGTGCAGGAAACGTTTTGTTAATGTTAAAGCTGCACAATGTTAAATGGGCATTTAGCAGACGCTGTTGTCCAAAGCGACTTACAATCGGTACATTTGTCGGGTTCGACATGTGGACAGTAGGAGGAGGTGGGGGGATCAAGGGGATCAAACCGCCGACCCTACTGTGAGTGGATGACCCGCTCTGTCCACCTGCTCTACCTAGTGAGCTACTGCCGCCATTTTGGGGCGTCATCCTCGGCACTGGGTGAATGAATGGAGGCCTCGTTCTTAGGCTTCGGTCTGTAAAGTTCCCTGGAAAAATCTGCAATAACGACAGCTAAATGTTGTCGAAAATTACGAATGGTACAATAAATATAAAAGTAAATAATGGGATTTAAGAGTGTTACATCGTGAAGGAGAATTATTATTTGATGATTATAGAGGGCATAATACTACAGGAATTCACAAGTCATTAGTCAATGATAAGTTGAGATAGGGGTTGGTGTGTTGCTCAAGGATGCCCTACAGGGCTTTGGGATGTTTCATAGACGAATAGGGTTAGCTGTAAGCTTACTATGGCCCCCTTTACACGAAGGGAAGACGCAGATATTTCCCTGCGGTTTGGCCTCTCATTTACACAAAAACCCAGTTTTTATCACAGAAAACGATTATTTCTCTAAACTCTGAAAACGCCGGTGTATGTGTTGCCGTGTCGACTGGGAGAAACTGGGTTTTATGTTCTCAAACATCACCATTATGCACAGGAAAATTCTCAACGTCGTGTGAGCGTCCTATGTTTACGGTTTGTTTGGCTATTTATGCGGGTTGATGTAAACGACAACGTTTTTGGAAAACAATGTTGTGTGCACGAGGTTATTATCAACAACGAAGGGGAGGGGAAATGTCTCTCTCAACACCCGGCTATGTGTAAATGTGACCTATGTGTCCAAAGTGTGCAAGATCAACGTCAAGGTCGATCCTGAACCATATCAGAGGTGGCACTCTTCCGCCTACCATGTGAGCCCCTTCGGCCTGTCTGAGAAACAACAAAGTGAATATCCATATGCAGGCTGTGTGTGGGCGTTCACGGTGAACTGCCGAGCTAAAATGTGCCCTTTCGTGATTTTTCTTTTTTTTCTGACGCACTTGGCTCCTAACCCATAATGTAATCAAATTATGTACG
>JAXIVH010001579.1:0-5000 GCA_036785325.1 Urophycis tenuis | reverse complement strand
TATTAAAAATGTTAATTGGAGTTTCTGGTCAAATGACAACCGAGCAAAGCAGTGTTTGTCAATTTGGGAGGATACTGAGGCCCCTAGAGACAGATTGAGGTACTGCATGACATACTGACTGAAAGATATACTGTGTATGCAGGTATTGTCCTCTCCAGCAGTACACCCCTGACCTGCCCTTGTGCCCAGTTTTGTTTTCTATAAATCATGTGTCATCACATCTAATATGGTTATGTTAATGTATGTGTGTGTGTGTCTGTGTGTTCACTTGAATCTGTGTGTATGTGTGCAGGTGTGAGTGTTTTGCAGCGCACATTTTACAGTACTATACATCAGCATAGTGTGCGCGCACACACACACACATGCGTAGTATACGAAACGCACACTTGCATCTTTTCTCCATGTGCCCATCTGCAGGAGGAGTGTGTACGCATTACTGCACCAAAACATGCGATGTGCATTAAGGTGGATTATCCATCTCTCTCTCTCTCTCTCTCTCTCTCTCTCTCTCTCTCTCTCTCTCTCTCTCTCTCTCTCTCGCTCAACATCTGTTCTGTATCCGGCCTTGTGATGTATATACTTGCTTTTCACAGATGTGTACACAGCACTTGAAAACATACATGTGTGGTACATGAGTGTGTATGCGGCGGGTGTGTATACATCTTCCGAGTTCCTCATGTCAATTTATTATTTGGAATTATTCAGGAATTTTTTCGTGAAGCACATCGAAGAAAACCTCTGGGACATGAATGGGTTAATGTATTTTAGGGTTCAGGTAGAGGTCAGACATGCGTGGGGCTGGAGGAAGTGGGAGCGTAATTAAAATCTGTATGCATATGCATTTCATTCACTGTGATTCATGGTCGCTGTGGGATATTTCTGCAAATTCGTTTTTAGAAACTGCCCACAACTTTTTGGGGGGAGAGGGGTGGAGACCACAAAGTACCTTTTTTTTTTACTTGAGTTCAACCTCAAATATCTATTCTGCGAAGGTCAAGAAAGTACCTACAGATTTTCATCACGTTGTAACAAATATATTTAAGCCTACAATCATGTTTGGTACTTTTCAAATAAATAAATAAATCCACCATATATTCTTCTCCCCATGCATATTTCCTATATATCCACAGTTACAGAAAACAAATGTATATTTCTACAACTTCCTCAAACAATGCAACATTGCCTCTTGAGTGGAGCTGAAAGGGGTCTTCAAGACAGAGAAAAAAAAACATGTTTTCAAAAGGAAATTAAAAGCCTTCAAAAACCACATGAAATGTTAAACGCTTTTTAAGCAACAGGAATACTTTCCTAGCGTCTTCGTTGCTTATATGCTAGCTACATACTGTAGCATGCTATGCTGACTCTCAACAAAGGCGGCGAATGTGTTGAGGAATGAATGCTGTTTTTCTCTTGGAAAACTGGGTGGCCACACTAATTCTACTGCCTTCTTTGACAGTTCTTAATTTCCTATCTTTTATTCCTATTGTAGGTAGCAGTGGCGGGCCGTGCATTTCACACCTAGGCCTTCAGTGATGTCTTACAGTCCGACTTCAATAAATACACTTACGCACTACTGGGCAATGCCCAGAAGTGCGTAGGTGTGCTTGCATCACCTCAATTGCGTACAAAACGGGCTATTTTCCAGCGTATTTAAAAATCAATAAACTTGTATCAGCAATTAAAACATATCTCTACGTGGTACTGTCAAAACTAAAAAATAAAAGGGTATTTAAAATTATCGGTGCAAAAAGTTTTAATGCGTTCACATAGGATACAGGCAAGCTTGAACAAGATTGTACACTTAATTGCGAAATTGCAGTGCACACCTGTTTGTTGAGCAGTGTATCCACTCGGCTGTCCCCAAAAGTTATTTTAAAAGCACCGTATAGCTTGCAAGTGTCCAGTCGTGCTTTGGTGTCTCATTGCTGCCTTAGTTAAACAATTTAAGTTCACAAATCCAGTATCGCTCCACACACCAAGTCGATCCTTTGCAAACAAAAAGTATTCCCAGCAGAACAATTTTCAGCACCCATTTCTTCTTCTAGTTGTTTAAGGCGGTAAGTGAGTATCAAATCACAAAACTCAAGGTAACAAGATAAAAACAGCACGGACATGAAGAGAATATGAAGAATATTTTTTATATATTTAGGGAAAGTTAATTAACTTTTATCCAATTATCATCATGATTTATGTTAGGCCAGCAGAAGGCCTTGCTGGCCCTGACGGCCCACCACTGGTAGGCAGTAGTTTTTAGACAGACATTGATATACTACTACTGCTTCTGCTACTTTCTTTCCAACATGACTTAAGGTGCATTGAGACAGACAGGTGCTTCATGGTCTGGGCTTCAAGATTTGAGAGCGACATAATTTGAGCTCAATTTGTTGAAAATGCCACAGCCATCCATCAGCTAGTGAGTTTTAAGTTGAATGCTCTTGATTGATTGGTTGGTCAGGGGAGTCCATCCAACTGTCAATCACAGGTGCATGAAATGCAACACTCCTCAATGGAGGAGAGGGGAAAGGGGGTGGGGGAGGGCGGAGAGGAAGTGAACTCTGTTTCAGATGTTGTTTAGTTGAAAATGACTGCCCTCTCTCTCTCTCTCTCTCTCTCTCTCTCTCTCTCTCTCTCTCTCTCTCTCTCTCTCTCTCTCTCTCTCTCTCTCTCTCTCTCTCTCTCTTTACAACTCCCACATCCCAGCTTCAGCACCTTCAATAGGCAGGTAGGGGGGCACGGTATTTTGCTCAAGCATTCCTACAGGCTCTGTGGACATCAGGGAATGGAGAGGAAGAGACAGGAGATAAATTCATGTCCTTGACCCAGGCCATTAAAGATATCCCCCCTGCTGTATTTCGGATATGTAAAAGCCGTCCCCAGTTGGACGTGAAGACCTGGTGGTCTTCCTCAACTCAGGGGTCAACCGTACGCTGGAGAATGCCCTAGTGTGCTGGAGGAGATTATCTCACATACACACACACACACACAGAGAACCGTAAGGGCCCATAAAGAGTTAGCATGTGAAGACCACCTCCCTCATGAACGCCAACCAACCAACACACACACACACACAAACACACAGACACACCGAAACTTAAAGGCCCATAAAGGGCTATACTTGCCTCGCACATGCACGCCAAACACACACACACACACACACACACACACACACACACACACACACGCACGCACGCACGCACGCACACACGCACACACATTCCTGCTTGCGTGTAAGAACCCTTCCTTGTACACACCAAACCAACCTCTGCACACACATGCACCCACAGACACTTACACAGAGCAGGACAGATGTAGTGTGTTTGAAGAAGCCGGTTGAATTTAACGTGGAAACAGTGTCCAGCGCTGTTGGTGACGAGGTCATCCATGTGCTGTGGGACATCGCCCACCAACACAACCGCGTTTTATCTGACTATGTGACTATTGGCCCATTTACACGAAGGGAAGACGCAGATATTTCCCTGCGGTTTGGCCTCTCATTTACACGAAAAACCAGTTTTTATCACAGAAAACGGATATTTCTAAAAGCTCCGGCCAAAGTGGAGATTTCTGATAACACCAGTCATGTGTTGCTGTGTCGACTGGGGAGTAACAGGGTTTTAGTTTTTTTTTCCTATATTTACAGTTTGTTTGGCTATTTATGCGGGTCGATGTAAATGACAACGTTTTTGAAAACGATGTTGTGTGCACGATGTTATTATTGAAAACTTCTTTGTGTGTGTGTGTGTGTGTGTGTCTGTGTGTGTCTGTGTGTGGTTTGCAGCTCTGATGGATAGGATTTGTCATTGTTACTTGGGGAAAATCATGACATAGGAAACAGCCCCTGTTGCTGTGTTAAAATAGTCTGTTTAAAACCCCCTGAATGTTTGTCATTGTTAATTGTTGGGTTGCTGTTGCTTTGAGATACTGTTGGGTGAATTGGTTAATGGGTTAATTGAATTAAGGAAACACTACAAATCCAACAGTGACCTACCCGGGGTCACAGGTTGCGGTGAAGGAGTTAGGTGGGAAGGGGTCAATCCCCACCCTCTTGGATGGGCTTCAGACACCTGCTCATCAAAGCGAGGCGGCTTTCACTTCAACCCCTGCAAGATGAGATACGATGGCGAAGCCAGGACAGTTGTTGCCAATAATTCAGAGGATGTTCCAAAGTGATTTAGCGATTTCAGACACAGGACGACATTGAGCACGTAGGTGTTAGGGAACAAATCCAGAGCCTTTTTGGTGAGGGGTAGAACAGCCCTAGCCACTACAATATCCTGTCCTCTTCTACACAGCCATGTGAGAACATCTTTCTGACACAACCTTGTAACAACAGCGGGGTTCAGCTTTAAGTCAAAGAGAAAGAGAATTTGAAATAATTAAGCCAATACCTCATCTAGAATGGAGTGCAGCCAGGGGGCAAAAAAATACTCACGTCCAACTCTTTCTGTCATTTTCTATCCATGCAGCATGTTTCATTGTGGTATATGTGTACTGCTAACGTATTGTTGTAGGGTTCTGTGTTTACATCAAATAACCTTGTTGAAGTAAACAATTCCCTTACGGAACAGAATTGTTTTCTGGCTATTGGTATGTGACAGCAATGTCTTCGCGGTGCAGGCCAGCATTCAATAAGAGCAATCAAAATGCAGAATGCATCTCACCTACTAGACCTGATTACTCACATCCCTCGTTAGCCAATTACTCACCTCGGCCAGGGTTGTTGCGTCACCAAACATCTGACGTCCTGGTCATTGTTTAGGGTTCCGGTCGTGTTGCTTTGTTACATCAACATGTATATTGAGACGCTTGAGGATATGGTTTCATTTAATAGTGGCTCTCACAACTGACACTGTCAAAAGCATAGCCTACAATGCAAGTGAGAGTGGCTTCAGTGAGAGTTATTATCTTGTGTGACCTAGTTTAAAGTGGAAATCTGTAAGATTTCCATTTCGTTCTCTTTGGGGACACCTTTAATTTTTCCCTTAGATAGAAACCGTGTG
>JAXIVH010001578.1:17500-19500 GCA_036785325.1 Urophycis tenuis | reverse complement strand
TTACAGGCTACTTAACTAGTTAGTTGGTGTGTGCTATTCTATAAGTGACAGGTACTGCATGCTTCTCGGTCGCTGTCGTTTATAGTAAGAAGTCATTGACCGAGGCTTATCGACAGGTGAGTGGAAATTCAATGACATTAAAATACATGCAACCATTGATCAGCCAATAATCATCGTTGTACATTGCGAATGACATGTTCATTGATGATTCAAATTGTATGCCAACATTTACCCAACATTAACATATTGCAGTTTTGTTTACAGCTGTGCGTGATATTATTGTATTATATATTAATTATGTATAAAAGCTTTAGTGGCAATGCGTCGAACGTTTTAATAACCCGAAACCGAACTGCCACATAGATGGCAACACATTGTTTGTCCAAACAAAATCTCCATGTACGATCTTTCCCTCCCCAATCCCTCGGCAGGAGACGTCATGGAGCTCCAAGCCGTGTTGATGGCAGCGGGTGGGGGGTCTCGTATGATGGATCTGACATACAACACCCCTAAACCGATGCTGCCAGTGGGCAACAAACCTCTTATGTGGTACCCACTAAACCTGCTGGAGAGGGTGGGCTTCGAAGGTGACCACTCCATTGCATCATACATCTACTACATTCAGGCTGTTGAAATTTCTTGGTAATATTTGTGTTGATGCACACTAAATGGTTCACACAATTTATACAAACTATACGGCAAACTACAACTGAAATAGCCCTCAAATGCTTCCCCCCCCCCCCCCCCCCCCCCCTTACCCATTTCCACCTAATTATTAATCTATTAATTTTAAATATGACATTTGTAATGTATACGTTTTTCAACACATTTTGAAGGATGGTTTGCAGTATGTTTTTATACGTTTTTATCTCTGGTGGGCAACATGCAGTGGCTCCACAAAAACGATTGCTTTTGAAAGGATTTGGTGAACGTTGTCATTGTCTGGCAGCAAACAACCTACGGAAACTTGTATATTCGAGAGAGTGAAAGAAAAGCTGCTTTTTGCGGACATCACCAGCATGTGTGGCCAGCATTTTACTACGTGCAGCTAAAAAAGCCAAGGTCTTGCAATTAGCTTTTACTATGCTGAAACAGCAATAGTGAGGGTAATGCCCAGGAGAAGACATTTTATGCAGCAATGGCTATTAAAGCATACAAACCCAGACGTTTTACCTCTAATGGTGTTTTGGGGGTAACACTTGATTAAAGTGTGCTATATTATATATGAAGAGCTTTGAATCTGCATTTGCACATAGATCACTCAATGTCATGGATCACTAAAAGTCAGTTATTCCATGTAAAACTGCAATGTGGACTTTTCTGTTTATAAATCAGTCCAGATTTCTTTCACATCTGTCCTTTCTTAGTCTGACAGTTGTCAGACTGGCTTTATCTTTTACAATCTACTGGCATTATTCATTATTGATTAGTAGCGTGCCACATGTCATGCACAATTCAGTGACATGTTGACTGTTTATATACATTCAGCTCTGACGATGTCAGTTGCTTTTTGCTGTTTTTGCTTACTTCTGTTTTGATGACCTCATACCTTTTGGGCCCAGAGCTGATTCATACCTATGGACCCAGGGCTGTGCAGTTTCAGAGGTCAAATGCCCCCATTCTATGTGTTTTAGAGTGTTGATGATTACAGGCAAACAAAGCAATATTAGCACTTAAAGTAGAAATCTCAAAGATTTCACTTTCTTTCTCTTTGGCGACATCTATGGCGATGAGCTGTAATTGCAGGTGTGTTTTTTGGACCTCACTTCCCAGAGAGCCAAACAGTGTCGCCTGTGTGATGTCAGTCAGTTGCAGTTAATTGAAGCGCAGGGTGTTGTTTTCATGGGAATGTCACTGCTGTGCGTAACGTTCACAGTACTGCCAATGCAAGTGAGCCTGCTGCCCCCCGTCTCATCATCAGCGGGCCACAGCCTCGTTCGTCACCATTGTGTGACCTAGCTTGGCGATAGTGACTCGACAGACGTTTATTTACATGGAGA
>JAXIVH010001578.1:0-12500 GCA_036785325.1 Urophycis tenuis | reverse complement strand
CGATGCCGTTGACCCCGTCACACAGTGCGGCAGGACCTCAGTGTTTGTTCTTTAAGTATTGTGTGCGGGACAGTTTTGTGTTGTGCATGCCCGTGTGGCAAATGTTGTGTATCGGTGACGGTGAAAGCGTGCACTCACTCACTCACGCACGGGTTCATGTTTTATTTGGGGTCGGAATTGGCTTTTTGTTTTTGGTGGTGGAGGGAGGGTTCTTTGAAATCTCACGACTCATCTCTGTGCTTTGGTCTTTTTGTCTCCTCGTTGTTTTCTGACAGGTCTAGTTTCTCTTTACGGCTCTCTTCCTGTCTGCCTTTCTTTCTCTTCCTTCCCCGAGACTCTTATCTCTCTCGCTCTATCTCTTTCAGTAAAAGTTGACTGCTTTCTCCATTGCCTCTCTTTCTCAATCGTTGTCTCGGCTGTCCCTCTCTCTCTCTCTCTCTCTCTCTCTCTCTCTCTCTCTCTCTCTCCTTGTCTCTCCATCTCCCGCTCTCTCCTCCTCCTCCTCCCCCGACAAGAGGGGACATACTGTTGTATCTGTCGTTGGGGCTGCCGGTCCTAATGGTGGGATTAGCATGCATGCTGACAGCGCTTGTCAGTGCACCGCCAAATGGAGACCGCCGCCGCCACGCACGCAACAGAGGCGCGCGAACACCGAGAAACTTAACACGGCCACCGAAGCTCCACGTTTACGCGGCTAATGCAAAGCGCGGCTCTGTTCCTGGGCCTCGCGTGCGTATGCGTCCACATCTCCGTGGAACGGTTCAGTCGTTGAATGAATGAATGAATGAATGAATGAATGAAGAGCTGAGGATGAAACGGGGCGGCCCCAGCATGCGACGCTGTGCGGTTAAGGGGGGGGGGGGGGCGGGGGTGGCGGTGGCGGTGGCGTGTCGATGAAACACCTCTAAACCGTGGCTCTCCTAACCGCGTCCCCCCGACGACAGCTGTCTCCATCTTGGATCTAGAGCGAAAAGGATTGTGTTTCGGTTTGTGTTTTTTTTTTGTGTCCTTTTACAAACATGGTTACGGTCCCGCGCCACATTGTCCGTGGGATCCGTTCCGCGGCGAGAAGCGTCGCCCTCACCTAAATACACCGTCTAATAGCAGCTTCCCAACATCGGTTACAGGGAGGAGATGGCTACTGTGGATTCCCGAAACGGCACACTGGCCAGTTATCTGTTGTCCATGTGTGTTTTTCCTATACTCTGTCTGGCTCTGTTTAGATTGTGTGTGTGTGTGTGTGTGTGTGTGTGTGTGTGTGTGTGTGTGTGTGTGTGTGTGTGTGTCTGTGTGTGTGTGTGTGTGTGTGTGTGTGTGTGTGTGTGTGTGTGTGTGTGTGTGTGTGTGTGTGTGTGTGTGTGTGTGTGTGTGTGTGTGCTCGCTCGCTCGCTCAACGAGCCCAACGAGCCCAGAGTGCGGTATGAAACGGTGTGCTGTCACGGGCTAGCTAGCAGTGTCAGCCAGCCGAAGCGGGACTTGGGGCCTGGCTAGGGGCCCCGGTAACTGAGGTCCAGCTGTTGAGGGGCCCCTCCTCCCATTCCACAGATCCCTGTGTCTGTCTGCCCACCTTTTTTTTTAAAGAAAATTTTTACAATACTTTTTTTTTTTTAACCTTTTTTTTTTTTTTGAGTTATTTGGAGCTTCTTTTTCTTCAGATAATCGCGACGGGGTTCATTTGAGCTGCGGCATAAATCGACAACAAAAACAAAATGCTAAATGATCGAGGACAGCCCCTGTGTGTGTGTGTGTGTGTGTGTGTGTGTGTGTGTGTGTGTGCGTGTGTGTGTGTGTGCGCGTGTGTGTGTGTGTGTGTGTGTCTGTACTGCGAGCATCAGTCTGCTGGGGTTGTGTGCGTCTGTGAGCGCGTGGTCGCTAGCGTCCACGGCGTCACAAGGCTGCTTCGCTCGAGGTCCTGAGCGTCTGCATCACCTCCCTTTGTCTTTCTCTGTGTCTCTCAGTCGAACAGTCAACACTTTACTGCTCTGTGGTCCGTCGGTGGTATAGGAAGCCTGCGAGGTGGGCTCTTCACGCCCCGAGAGGTGTTTCTGAAGCGTCGTGTACCCTGTGTCTTCAGCATGTGCGCGTCCTTATGTGTGAATATATACGACCAGGCACTGTTAAAGGGTGGTTATCACAATTCAAGTACATACCAGGGGACATGATGAGCCATTGCAAAGCACACGTGGCCCTATTCACTTAGAAATGTGTGTGGTATCAACCTGATCAGATGTTTTGTACATCTGATCAGAGTACAATCTGTGGTTGTTTCTATTGATGTTTTGTACAATGGAAACAACCACGTCCAGCCACAGTCACATACACCTGAATCTATTATTATCTAGAGTTATTATTACTATCACCTGCATCTCATCTCAGTTAGAAGACCTATTTTAAGAAATTACACATTTCTACTCACCGCTAATTTCTCTGCTGGAACTACATACTAAGCAAGTGTGCCCCTGGATATATATATATATATATATATAAAATCTCTCTCTCTCTCTCTCTCTCTCTCTCCCCCTCTCTCTCCCCTCTCTCTCTCTCTCTCCCTCTCTCCCCCTCTCTCTCTCTCCCTCTCTCCCCCTGACCCACAGACAGACATCCTGGTGATGAGCTGTGACCTGATCACGGACGCGGCGCTGCACGAGGTGCTGGACCTGTTCCGGGCGCACAACGCCACGCTGGCCATGATGATGAGCACGGCCCACGAGTTCACCGAGACCGTGCCCGGGCAGAAGGGCAAGAAGAAGACCGGTACTGCACGCCGTGTGTGTGTGTGTGTGTGTGTGTGTGTGTGTGTGTGTGTGTGTGTGTGTGTGTGTGTGGCAGCTAAAGCTAAGGTTCACGTTATGGTTTATGATTTGAGTGTTACTTATCTCTCTGTTTGTGTTAGTGAGGTCTTTATAGTTTATCATCTTTTATAAGCCCCGGTTTTGCTATTTTTGTTCCTCACTGTGTATTCCTTTGTACAACAACAATGCGTTCACCAAAGCAAGTACAATTGGATGCATGCTAAAAGTTGAGAATTGTTTCACTTTTTATATTTTCCTCCTTTCTTTCTTTTCTTCTCTTTCCAGCCGAACAGAGGGACTTTGTGGGTGTTGATGAGTCGGGCAAGAGGCTGCTGTTTATGGCCAACGAGGCGGATCTGGAGGAGGGGCTGTCGATCAGGAAGAGCATCTTGAGGAAGTAAGTAGTGCTTAGGGCCCAGCGAGACATGGTGGAGAGTACAGGGGACCTATCCCCTGTCCGTTCACTGACTCATTTTGCCTTGTTGTGTTACGTTGAGATGTATTCGATGGGCCAGCCTTTCGAGGTGGAAAGGGAATAAGATTTTTTTTTTTTTAACCTTTATTTCACCAGGCTAGGCAGTTAAGAACAGATTCTTATTTACAATGCCGGCCTGCAGCAGTGGGCTGCTATGTTCAGCAGCCCGGGGAGCAAGTTGGGGTTCACTGTCTTGCTCAAGGACATTTCGACAGTTTGGAAGTGGGGATCGAGGGGATCGAACCGCCGACCCTACGGTTAGTGGACGACCCGCTCTGTCCACCCGCTCTACCCACTGAGCCACTGCCGCCCCCACTGAGCTACTGCCGACATTAGAATGATAAGCCTCAACATTTTTAGCATTACTCACCTGTAATAGGAACCCTAACCTTACTATGTCATTACTATGTAATTGACAGGTAAGGTTGACGGCAGGAACAAAAGTTATTAATTTTACCCACCAACATTAGAATATTCCAGAATCCATAATCTTCTGACCTGAGTTCAAGACATGCAAGGTACAAGTTTGTGCACAACAATGCCAAGCGACACACAAGTGCAACACACAGCTGCGGGCCGCGTCGGAGAAGGTGAGATTCTCAGTGGACGTGGACCGAATGGAAGCTGGTCTGTTTCTCTGCGTGGCCCCCACTGTGCGTTGAGTCCAGGGCAGGGGGGGGGTCACCCTGGAGGACGGGCCGCTGCCCCCCTGTGCTCAGCCTCCCTTGTTTTATGCCTTATCCACGAGTCAATGCAAGACCTGCTGCTCTGGCTTAGCCCTCGGACCACACAGGCACCACCGAGGTGGGCCCGGAAAAAAGAAAAAAAACCCTTTCACGTCACTTCTTCTCTTCTCGCTGCCTCTTAGGTCCACGAGTGAGGTTTGTTTTTGAGCTTAGAGCGGCTTCTGTTGCGCTGAAGTGGGTGGTGTTTTGTTTTGTGCTGGCTTGCTTGCTTGCTTGCCTGCCGGGTCTTGTTGCGTCGCGGTTCGTCTTTTCGACCTTTTGTGCCTGCGCTCCGTGCGCTGGGTGATATCTTTGCCGCAGTCCCTTCAGATTGTGTCTGTTGCCATAAAAGGAAGGGCTCGCTGTTAAGGTTACGGTTACGAGGAAGCCAGACCGTCCCAGAGATAAATGCACGCTATGGTAAATAAGAACCTGACGACGAATGATGTCATATTTGTTAAAAAAAAAAAAGAAGAAAAAAAAAGTGTAAATATGATTTATGATTGATGGACATGATAGATGCTTTTTACAGAGCCAGCCACGATGAGATGAACAAGATTTTCCTTGATTGATCAAATGATCTTCTCACATTTCAATGTTGTTATGTTTCAAAGTCCTATCAGATGTCCTATCCTTTATGCCAACCATTGGAGTACAAATCCTCATGTATTTGAACAAGTTAACAAAAGGCTCCTCCTGGTTAAAACACGGTTAACTACCATGTTTTAAATCAACCCAAAACATGGTTGGATAGTGAAATGAACAACATGATATTATTACATTTGAAACAATACTACAGCTTCTCACAGTTGGTTTTATTTACTTTTATTCTTTGGCCTGATTCTTTTTATTTATTTATTTATTTATTTATTTATCAGTACGGTTTGCTTCAGCAATCCCTATTGTGTGTGTGTCTGTGTGTGAGGTAATGTAGAGCAGTGTACTTACCCTGTGCATGTTTTGTGTGTGTGTGTGTGTGTGTTTCTGTGTAACAGAGCTTGAGTGTGAGAGTGTGAGGTAACGTTAGTGCCTTACCTTGTGTGTGTCCGAGCGTGTGTGTCTGTGTCTGTCTGAGCACGTGTGTGTGTGTGTGTGTGTGTGTGTGTGGGGGGGAGAGCTAGGTGTTTTGGGAGCTCGTAAATACTTCATGGAGCCAGAGCCACTGTAAATTCTGGCCAATAAGAAATGGGTTGGAGCAGCTGCTCGCCTGGTTCCCACATTGGCCACATACTCAAGCACACGCACACACGCACGCATGCACGCACACACACACGCATGCACGCACGCACGCACGCACGCACGCACGCACGCACGCACACACACACACCTGCCTAGGCCTGCACACATATACCCATGCACACGCACACGCACGCACGCACGCACGCACACACACACACACGCATGCACGCACACACGCACACACACACACCTGCCTAGGCCTGCACACATATACCCATGCACATGCACACGCACACGCACACACACACTAAAACATCAGGAAGCGAGCACCGGACTGGACACTCAAACAGCCGAATTAGGACTCACACAGGGAAATGGCCGGTGTGGACCTGCTCTGAAACACGGCGGAAATTAATAGAGGAAAAACACTCCGGCGCGTACACCCACTCACACATTGTCACAGTGTTATGGCAACATGTTGAACCCGCCGTTAAACATTCAGCGCCAACGGTGACTTATGGCCCGCGGGCCGCCTCTGGCTGCTGCTGCTGCCGCTACACGCACACAAGCACGCCGCCGCCGCCACCGCCGCCGCCGTCCAGCGCTTCCTGGTCGATAAGGTCAGGGGTTTGATCCCGGGAGGGCGGACGCCGTTTACCCTCTGTAACCAATGCGCCGAGTGTTTACGTGGAGACGCTCGCCGCCCCGTGTGATGACCACACACGCACGCTCGCACACGCTCGCACACACGCACACGCACGCACGCACGCTCGCACACACACACACACGCACGCACGCAGAAAGCAGGGTGTCTGCGTACATCGTCGCGGGGCTGTTGAACTTTGGACCAAATGTAAATATCCATTTTGCTGGCGTTCCCTTTTTTAATTTTTTTTTTAAAACATTTTTGGCCGGGTTAGAGATTCGCCCGTCAGTCTGGTCTCGTCCTTTGGCCTGGCGTTGTTTAACTCTCGTTTCGCAGTCGACTGTTTAGCTCTTCCCCTCTCTTTGGTGTCGGCGTATCTCACACGTTGTCCGAGCCGTCTGTCGTCGTCTGTATCTCGGGAGTGCGCGGCGATTTATGACACGTTTAGTTTGTGACGTGCGTTGCTCCTCTCTCTGACGTCGTTCTCTGGCCGCCACGCCTCAGTGTTCAGCTGTGGTGACGTACTGAAGCACGTGCATGCTCCCCCCGCCGGAGGGAGGGAACGGCGAAGGCGCTAACCGGCCGCCATGACATGGATAGAGAGCGTGGCGTTGTAAAGCCACTCCCCCCCCACCCCCCAAAAAAAAACACTTCCCTGAATCCCCCCTCCAGAAATAGCACCCCGGTTTCGTATGAGTTGAGGTGCAGGTATTTCTGATTGCGTGTATCTGTTGTGTGTGTGTGTGAGTCTCGCGGTCCCCCCCCTTCCCTCGCCTGTCCCCATTAAAACGCTCCCCCGCGCACACACTACATACATACTGTACATTCCTGCCCTGGACATGGCCGCGCTGCGGGCAGGAAGTGGAGTCGGTGTGGTGTCTCCATGAAACGAACGCCGTCGGCGTCCAGCGAGCCGCTAACAAAGAACACGCCAAGCGCCGTGTGATCGGGGCCGCGCTGCTTCTCCGTTGTGTTTTTTTGTTGTTGTTTTCAAGTTGTTTTTTGTGTCGTGTTGTGTGTTTTTTAGCGCGGAGTCTAATCGCCGCACAGCATGACGTCGCGGGCAAGTGTTTAGTTGGTGTCATTATGGGATTGCATTTGCTAAAGATAAATTAGCTTGCTGTTAAGTATCAGTATTGGCGAGTTAAGTAGGAGCTAAAGCGCCAAAATAACAAAAACAAAGCGAAAATGTCCCCCATTTTACTGTCTGGAGTAATTACATACCACGGCTAACAAGTCACGTTCATTTGGCATTGTTTGTGTGTGTGTGTGTGTGTGTGTGTGCACGTGCGTGCGTGCGTGCGTGCGTGTGTGTGTGTGTGTGTGTGCAGTGAAAGCCAGTCTGTTAATGAAAGCATTTGCAGTCACCCTGGCATGGCTGAGTCATTGTCTGCCGTGGGGTCTTAGCTGTAATTAAAATGCATTATCCTCGTGCCTGTGCCCGCGCGCCTGTTTTGAGAGGCGTTCTCTACGAGCGCCGCGGACGTCGCTAGCAATTTCCCGCAGTCACGATGTGATGATGCTGCGGCTCAAGGCGTCTTTAGCCTGAGGATGAACCTCAGAACCCCTCTTCCCCCCCATCTCTGCGTGCCGCACAGCCGCCGCCACCCCCCCCCCCCCCCCCCAGCCTCGCCGTCGTGGAGACCGGCGGCGACTGGTGGTCCGTCTTGGTCGGCCTTCGCTTGCCGTCTGTTTACGTTTTTTTTCTTGCGTCCGCCGGCGCTAGAGCAATCGAGGAGGAAACGGCGGCGTGTGGCGAGCATTTGCTGCAGTTTTTCATTTTGTTTGAGATTGTCTTTCGTGTCGCTAAACCGATGTATGGTTTATAAATCTACTCTCGTGAAAAGTGTTCCATTGCACGAGACTTGACGTTGTAGGCTGACCAAAGACCTCTGGACCGGAGTTAAAAATCGAATGGTTATTCTCCAGGGATTAACAAGCTGAGTCCCAGAGTTCCCATTTTGAATGAAGGGGTATCCAGCTTAGCGTTTTAACGTGTGACGGTCGGTGCAGATGTTTGCATCAGTCCTCGCCTTCCCAATCCACTGCCCCCACGACTGCACCTGTGTACACCATCACAGAGACACACCAACACACGACTGTGTACGTCTACGTCTACACAGATCCACGCACAGACCAAACATACGCCCCCACCCCCCCACCCAACACCCACCCAATCCCAGCTCTCCCCGCTAGCCAGCGCAGACTGCTGCACCCATGGTCCCCAAACAATGACATCACACACTTGCATGGGTGTTCCTGGCAGATTATTTTCTCAGCCGTCTATATACACACTGACATATGCACACACATACACACACACACACACACACACACACACACACACACACACACACATGCACACACACACATGCACACACACACACACACACACACACAGTCAAGTCAATAAGTCAGTGTTGGACCCGTTGCACTGGGAAGCACATAGGGACCACACCCAGAGAGAGGGAGGGAGGGAGGGAGGGAGGGAGAGAGACAGAGAGGGAGGGAGAAAGAGAGAGAGAGATGTAACACTTCAACATGGTCGAACCTGACAATCGACGAAGAAATCATATATAATTGTGATAAGAATGCAGATGAGGACTTAAACCAGCATACATTTGTAACAAAGTATCCCGTGTTGATAGTTATGTTTTTTTCTCTCATGTAAAACAAATGTCATGTATCAGTTCAAATGGCCAAGTGCCGTGCCTTTAAATGTGAGCTAGACCAGAGTGGATGAGGCCGTTACCTGAAGGGTCAGGAACGGCCTGGTGTACGCAGTATGTTGGCTGTCGCTCCATAAATGTCACATGGAGATAAAGTCTAAAAAAAAAAAAAAAAAATCTGTCTTGGATTTTTAAGTGTGTGTGTGTGTGTGTGTGTGTGTGTGTGCGCGCGTGTGTGCGTGTGTGCGTGTGTGCGTGTGTGCGTGTGTGTGTGTGTGTGTGTGTGTGTGTGTGTGTGTGTGAGAGAGAGAGAGCCTAACATAAAGCAGTCTTGTTGGCGATGGCTTGGCATTAGCCGCCCAGGTGACCTGCGCAGGCTGACGGGGGACACAAGACAGATGGGTCATTTGGTCTTGTTCCTGGGTTTTATGTCGTGCTCCTGGTCTATATTAAACGGCAGCAGTAAAGTACAACAGGGTGTGTGTGGTGGTGGTGGTGGTGGTGGGGGGGGGGGCAGGAAGTGTGCAGCAAACATAAAACAGCATGCGATGAAAGGAAACAAAACCAAAAAATACTCTGAAAGACCGACTGACTCGCATTGTATCGGGGGGTCTTGTTCTCGTCTGCCCAATGTGTACTTCCAGAGCGTGTGCGTGTGTGTGTGTGTGTGTGTGTGTGTGTGTGTGTGTGTGTGTGTCGGTGCTTATCTATTGTAAGTATGTGTGCGGGATTCTGGGTTTATTAAAACTTCTATTTATTACATGGTTTCTTTTGTTTTGTCGTTGCATTCATGTTAAATAAAGATATCTCCTCCTTTTTTCTTCTTTTTTTGCCCCCCCCCCCACCCCACCCCCTCACTTCCTTTCCTTCCCTCACTTCCTTTCCTCTGTCCTTCTGCAGACACCCGCGGGTGCACATTAAGACGGGCCTGGTGGACGCTCACCTCTACTGTCTGAAGAAGGTGGTGGTGGACTTCCTGGCCGAGAACAAGTAGGCATGACCGCCGGCGCCGTGTGGCTCTGGGCCCCGTACCACGCACATATAGTCACACACACAGACACACAGACACACACACACACACACACACACGCGTGGCCATGGGTGAGTGCGGGTCGTGCTAAGCAGTTGCACCAGGTGTGCGCCCCTCTGAAAAGGTCCTGTTTGCGGGTGTTTTGGAGAGAGGCGATGATTAGCTTTACGACTTGCCACCGAAGCAGGTTGTTAGGCCTTTAGCCCCCCGGAGGAGGATGGGGGGGGGGGGGCGAGGGCGTCGCCCGGGGGGCTCTCTGGCCAGGTGGGGGGGGGCACACACACCCATGGGTCTCTCTTCTCCTGTTGGCCGCTCTCTGATTTAGAAGGCCTCAGGAAGAGTAGGTCACTGTTTTTTTAGTCAAAAGGCGCTCGCTGCACCTCCATCCGTTTCATGTCCGCAAAAAAGAGAAAAGGACCATGATGGTTTTTGTCCCGTTTGTCGGAGCCTGTTGGCCAATTCCAGCTCCTTAAGATAGCTCTGCGTTTTCTCTATCTCTTAAGTTTCAAGTTTATTGTGACATGCTAGATAACGACGTACAGTACAATCATTATCAGCCCTGAAATTCAACTCAACTCTACATCATCAAATCATTATCAGTGGACTCTACTGTAGTGTGTTCAGTTCAGTTTGAATCAGGACCTCAACACTGACCGGTGTTACTCAAAACTCAAAAGTTGGAAAACAAATGGGTACTTTTACGCACCCACCCCCCACCCCCCCAAAAAAAAACTCCCTCGAGGGTTTACGTTTCCTGCGGCAGTTCTGCCGCGGCCCCGAGACGTCATTAATGGCACCGCCGTCTGTTGTGACCGCTTGCTTTTTCTCTTCATTATTTTTTTCTTCTTCTGCCCGCCTGTCCCTCACTAGCTGACTCACTGTCTCCGGACAGGGTAACTGTTGTTGGTTTTTTTTTTTTATCAAGGTTCATTCAGATGGTAATGCTAATCTCCTGAAGAGAGGGTAGGAGAGCGTGGGGAGGTGTACCGAGAGGTAATCAGAGGGTAGGGAGAGGGAGGGAGGGAGGGAGAGAGAGAGAGAGAGAGAGAGAGAGGGAGAGAGAGAGAGAGAGAGGGAGGGAGGGAGAGAGGGAGGGAGAGAGAGAGGGAGAGAGAGAGGGAGAGAGAGAGAGAGAGAGAGAGAGAGAGAGAGAGGGAGAGAGACGAATAGCTAGTCGGGGCGAGAAAGGGGGAGAGGGAGAGAGAGAAAGACGAATAGCTAGTCGGGGCGAGAAAGGGGAGATATAGGGGGGGAGAGAGAGAGAGAGACTTGAAAACACATGATTCAGCGTTATTTTCTCCAATAAACTGCAGCGGCGCTAACTACGGAGTCGTTTTTATGGACGCATTAAACTAAATATAGCGTAGCCTAAAATTATCCATACATTACTGTACCCTTTTTTTTTTTTTTTTTTTTTTGCGTCTCGGGTTTTATTGTTTTCTTCTTCATGCCTGGTTAACTAGACGCCACAAGTTGACTTGCATGGCTTCTCTGCCCGGTGACACGACACCAGACCTCGTTAGACAGACCGACGGCCCCACCGAACCCTGAGACATCCCAGCGGAGATGAAGACTCCCAGGAACCCCCGGAGGAACGGGACCAAACCATAAGAGGATGCCTTCTCCCTTCCACGATGGCCAGCCGTACAGAAATAATACAGCAATAACAGCTGCAAACACACAATTAAAGAGAAGCATAGCAATTCCGGATAGGAATAAAGCAGTCTCGATGGAAGAGATATTACTTCATTCTGCGCGGGGGTTTCTAAAAAGGTTCAGCCATGGGCGTCGGTGGCTCAGCCCGGCGACTCGCAGGGCGGTATGACTCACGGCGGCCCCGGGTTCGATTCCCGACCGGCGGTCACGTGTCTGTGTGTGTGTGTGTGTGTGTGATCCTCTTGTCTGCCGTCGCCCCCTTCGCTCTCCTGTCTCCGCGAGGAGGTCAAACGCTCACGCGTGTATTCATGTGCAACACGCGTTCATGCTTTCACTCGTACCGTGTGACACTGTTGTGTGTGTGTGTGTGACCTCCCCCGCCTCCTCCTCCTCCTCCTCCCCTCCTCTCAGGTCCATCTCCTCCATCCGGGGGGAGCTGGTGCCCTACCTGGTGCGCAAGCAGTTCTCCAAAGCCACCAGCAGCCAGATGACCAAAGACGAAGCGGACGACCAGAGCCAAAAACGGAAAGACGGCAACGTCTGCCTGGGTGGGTAACGCACCAGACCTGCCCCCCACACACCCCCCACATACCCCCTGAAATACTCATCACACAACGAAGAATGGAAAAAAAATCAAGAGACTGACTACTAACTTATAGGTTAATGGTCATCAAATGCAAATCTATTGCGCAGATAAAATAACCGACACACACACACATATACGCACACACACGCACACACACGCACACACACGCACACACACACACGCACACACACACACACACACACACACGCACACAACTCACGCTTGTCTAAAACGGCTGTTGAAAAAAAAAAAAAAAAAAAAAAAGGCACCTAAGACTCTCGGCGGCCATCTTGTGGGCCGCTTCGTTGCCACGGTAACCAGCACCAAACGTCCCCTCTCTGTCCGTCCGTTTGTCCGGGGTCAGATCTGCGCGTGCTGTCGCGGGACGAGCCCCTGCTGCAGCTGGCCCAGGACTGCTCCTGCTGGAACGACCACCGCGGCGACATGAGCGACGCCTACCACGGCGGGGAGCTGCGCTGCTACGTGCACATCATGGCCCAGGGCCTGTGCTACCGCGTCAACACGCTCGCCGCCTACATCGAGGCCAACCGCCTGGTGGGTGGGCCGCCGCCGCCGCCACCGCCCGCCACCCACCACCCGCCTGGCCCTTGGCTTTTGGGGGGTCACGGGAATTCTTTTGTTGAAATGACGAGTTAACGTTAAATATATTTGCAAACAGTTGTGGATTTTCACATTTTTTTCCGCCCCGCTCCGTTCGGTTTCGTTGCTCCATTCTTTCTTT
>JAXIVH010001577.1:10000-19525 GCA_036785325.1 Urophycis tenuis | reverse complement strand
CATACGCCATGTATTGATATCTGTTTAGTAATATTGCAGGCAAAGGGAAATGTCAATGTTATATTTTGAGTCAAACTAAAATCAAGAAATCACCTATTATATGCTAGTATCATGTATAAGTACCATGAGATGTATTTAGTTTGACATCAAAAAATATTCTCCAGAAAAACTATTCTATCTGTATATCTAAAATTAATAACATGAATACTCAACTGTCACTAATCTAAAATTCAGGTGAACTACTGATAAGTCAAAGTTTATAAAATATTAACTGTTTAATTGAAAAAGCAAGCCAATAGGCCAAATTAATTTAATATTTGGATGAAATATATCAGCGAATGATTGATCTTTTAGACATCTTTTACACATTTTTGAATTGACATTTGACATTTATAGAATGAAAGCCAATGTATATGTCTGATAAATGACTGCATGTAGATATTGACATATGATCAAGTTGTTGTTTTGAGAGAAGCCATTTCCTTTAGTTAATATATTTTTTTCTATATATACCCATCCCAATGCTCGCCATAGGTAGAAATTGTTCCCTTTTGCATTGTCACTTGGCTTTTACATTCCTGGTACAACAGGGCAAATTGATGCTGGATGCCAGATGACATTTGATGGCTCGCATTTTGGGGGAGCGCAACTTGTAGAAAGAAAACACAGATTGAATGACACGGCATCGTAGAGTTGAGGGGTGTGTTGTCTCGACATGAAGGAATGGTTTGAGACAAGTCTGAATCCAACCCAATGTAATAACAGTTGGTAGTTCAGTTAAATCTAAAAGAAACCATAAAGGGACTTCAAAGCATGTGGAAAGCATATGGAAGTATGAGAGATAAAGTCAGACAGTAATACATGAATTGAATCGCTTTCAAGGGAGAAACTGTTGCTTGTGGATGTTTGTTTTTTTCCTCAAAGATGGTTTTTGATTAGATTTTTCCTCAAGTACCTGCGGTGATGTAGAATCCTCATGAATAATGAAGGCCTGGATGAATGTACAGCTACTGCATTGGTGCTTCTTAAAAACCCTTTCTATCTTTTGGTTACAGTGTGTTTGTTGAAAAAGCATAAAATCTAATTTAAAAACCTGTGTTTGTTTGTTCCTCATTGTTATTTGAACAAATGCTAGAATATATTACATATATATAGCAGAATTTACTTAGTAAAAAAAGATGTAAATATATACATAATGGGCTTTACAAAGCTGTATTGTATGTAATGTATGTAATGTAACCTTTGATAACATAAGTTGAACATAATATTTATAATATTCATGTTTCATACTTTGCAATCTACTGAACCAAGGAGCTGTGTCCTATAGTGCTTGTTCATCAGAATGCATCATGGGAATCTTTGTTGGTGATACTTCGCCATTTTGTGATGACTCGAGAGAGTAACAGTCATGTAAAATCCAAAATAAACCTAATTACACCTGAACCTAGGCTAATCAAAATGTTGTTTTGCCTTTCAAACACAACGTCACCCCATAATAAGAAATACATTCATGATTAATTACTAAACAATGACGGAAACACCTTTACTACCAAAACATCCGCACGCTCCTCGACTTACAAAATGGAGGAGACATTGGGATGTGACATCGGGATGTGACGTCAGGATGTGACGTCAGGATGTACAAGCCCTATGAAGCCTTCAGAGGTGTCACAGATGTCTCACAGTATGGGTCTGCTCCTCTCATGGACCAGGGTACTAAACCATCCCTGAGAGGAGCATCCTCTCATGGACCAGGGTACTAAACCATCCCTGAGAGGAGCATCCTCTCATGGACCAGGGTACTAAACCATCCCTGAGAGGAGCATCCTCTCATGGACCAGGGTACTAAACCATCCCAGAGAGGAGCATCCTCTCATGGACCAGGGTACTAAACCATCCCTGAGAGGAGCATCCTCTCATGGACCAGGGTACTAAACCATCCCAGAGAGGAGCATCCTCTCATGGACCAGGGTACTAAACCATCCCTGAGAGGAGCATCCTCTCATGGACCAGGGTACTAAACCATCCCTGAGAGGAGCATCCTCTCATGGACCAGGGTACTAAACCATCCCTGAGAGGAGCATCCTCTCATGGACCAGGGTACTAAACCATCCCTGAGAGGAGCAGAGCCATCATCTGTGTGATGAGCTGTAACAGCTGGACATCATCTGTCTGTACCTCAATGCTTAGCAACATTTGCATATATTAAGTTAAGTGATTGTTCCAAAAGACATTGTTGTGAGCTTCTAAAGGGCTTAAAGAGCCTTTCACCTGGCTGATAGTTGCCATGCTCACTGTAGTCGTCATCTACAGCCACCTTCTCGTACTTTCCATGACCGGCCACCACAAATTTGTACCTTTTACCCGCGGAGTTTCCCTGAAATGCAAAGTCAATGCTTTATCATCTTTGCATTGTATTTAACATCAGCATTTAACAAGTTGATTGCATAGGTCAAAAAAGTTAGCTTAACAATAGCTAGCTGAGTAACTACTTGTATGCCTTATATGATGTATATATATATGGAATGAAACTTGAGTGAACCTTTTAATATATTGAATTAAACTTGACTGACGCCAGACTTCACGACAGTGCCTGCGGCCATCTTGTGTAACTTGTCGATGCTGCAGCTAAAACTGCGTGACAATGAGTCAGGCCGCACGCAATCTCGTTGCAGCAATTTTAAACAACGAGGACATGATAAACACACCTGCGAATGCGTGCTAAAATCCTCCCGATACCCCTGCCCGTTCTTTTGACGAAGAAATTCGCTCCCTTTTGAACCGTGGCAGACCAACTACAACGGGCCAGGCAGCTGCTTATCGGGCCAAACTGAGCATGCCTTCAACCTCACAGGAGTGCCCCACAACAGCCCCTATGTACAATCTCCGCCCGTACATAAGAAAGGTGTACGGGCACAAGAATAGTTAGCTTGATATAGTTTTCAGGTGATTTAATGAAGGTAAAACCATAGACTGTATATAAATATGGACAAACCCTCCGTGACGTCACCCATAGACATTCTTAACAGCAGAGATGAAGCCTAAAATTGAGCTTCCGGGCGCCGCCATCTTGGACATTTCAGTCTGTGTTCTAAGCCCGCCTACCTCCGGCCAGACCAATCAAAGCCTCGAATCCGTGAAGGTCATGCCGTGATGACAGATGACAGCTGCCAATCAAGTTGACCACGCCCTTAATTATTCATAAAATAAATCATTCTCTGTGCATTAAAATAATGGATTCTAAAAAAATTCACCCCCCTCACAGTTGTCATGGACTCGAACACTACTGAAAGACACCAAAACCGTTTTTTGAACCAGGCTGTAAACATGTTTATTTTGGCTGTAAAGTTGGACATTTTAACATGGGTGTCTATGGGAGTTGACTCCTTTCTGCAGCCAGCCTCAAGCGGCCAGTCGAGGAACTGCAAGTTTTTGCACTTACGCATGGGCTTCATTTTTCAGCATGGAATGTTGCCGCTTGGGTAAAACACAGTGAATGGCCGTGCGTAATGGCACTGCGCTCTGACGCGGCACTTCTCCGGGAATGGAGAAGCTGCTGCGGCTACACGGATTTCGTGAACTGAAGGAGAAGCTCTTCATATATTGTTTAGATACAGACCAATAGATAGACCAATGCAGGCTAAATAGTTAGTTTAGTATTGAACATATTTGACCACTCACAAACTCTCATCCTGAATGACACTTTAAAATTGTCCTTTGACTGTTTCAAATATATTTTGCACTATTTTTTTGCACTATTCCGTTTTCCATTTATCAATGCACTACCTCACTTTTTCATACTTTTCTGTGTTTCTGTGTTTTTGTCTGTACGGTGTCCGTTTGTCTGTCCATTGTTTATTTTGCACCAGGTCTGAGAGGACTGCAATTTCATCTGTGCTATATGCCTGCCATGTAGCACATTTGACAATAAAGATACTTGAATTGAATTGAATTGAATGATCGGCAACACATTGTCAGCTTTGGGCACATTACTCACACAGCGGACTGCGGACGGACAGTCAAATGCATAATGCGATTATGCCTTACGGAGATAATTACTATGGAATTAAAAAAAAAATGTTTTACTGCTGTATTAATCACTGTAACATGTAAGATTCATTGAATATATTCAAAGTTTCGGCAAATCTCATGCATTTGACTGTCCGTCCGCAGTCCGCTGTGTGAGTAATGTGCCCAAAGCTGACAATGTGTTGCCGATCATCAAATACGTTTAATACTAAACTAAATATTCAGCCTGCATTGGTCTATGAATGTGGGTGATTCGTATTGTATCTAAACAATATATGAAGAGCTTCTCCTTCAGTTCACGAAATCCGTGTAGCCGCAGCAGCTTCTCCAGTCCCGGAGAAGTGCCGCATCAGAGCACAGTGCCATTACGCACGGCCGTTCACTTTACCTTCATTAAATCACCTGAAAACTATATCAAGCTAACCATTCTTGTGTACGGGCGGAGATTGTACATAGGGGCTGTTGTGGGGCACTCCTGTGAGGTTGAAGGCATGAAGTTTGGCCCGATAAGCAGCTGCCTGGCCCGTTGTAGTTGGTCTGCCACGGTTCAAAAGGGAGCGAATTTCTTCGTCAGTATCGGGAGGATTTGAGCGCGCATTCGCCAGTGTGTTTATCATGTCCTCATTTTTTAAAATTGCTGCAACGAGATTGCCTGCGGCCTGACTCATTGTCACTCAGTCAGTTTTAGCTGCAGCATCCACAAGTTACACAAGATGGCCGCAGGCACTGCCGTGAAGTCTGACGTCAGTCAAGTTTCATTCAATATATTCAAAGGTTCACTCCATATATTCAAAGTTTCATTTAATATATTCAAAGGTTCACTCCATATATTCAAGTTTCATTCAATATATTCAAGGTTCACTCCATATATTCAAAGTTTCATTCCACATATTCAAGGTTCATTCCATATATTCAGAGTTTCTTTCCATATATTCAAGGTTCACTCCATATATTCAAAGTTTCATTCAATATATAAAGTTTCATTATATATATATATATATATATATATATATATATATATATATATATATATATATATTATGTATGGCATGCCGTTCAGGAAATTAATCTTTGAATATATTGAATGAAACTTTGAATATATTGAATGAAACTTTGAATATATGGAGTGAACCTTGAATATATGGAGTGAAACTTGAATATATGGAGTGAACCTTTGAATTTATTGAATGAAACTTTGAATATATGGAGTGAACCTTGAATATATTGAATGAAGCTTGAATATATGGAGTGAACCTTGAATATATGGAATGAAACTTGAATATATGGAGTGAACCTTTGAATATATTGAATGAAACTTTGAATATATGGAATGAAACTTGAATATATGGAGTGAACCTTTGAATTTATTGAATGAAACTTTGAATATATGGAGTGAACCTTGAATATATTGAATGAAGCTTGAATATATGGAGTGAACCTTGAATATATTGAATGAAGCTTGAATATATGGAGTGAACCTTTGAATATATTGAATGAAACTCTGAATATATGGAGTGAACCTTTGAATATATTGAATGAAACTTTGAATATATTGAATGAACCTTTGAATATATGGAGTGAACCTTTGAATATATTGAATGAAACTTTGAATATATTGAATGAACCTTTTTGAATATATTGAATGAAACTTGACTGATGCTAGGCTTCACGGCATTGCCTGCGGCCATCTTGAGTAACTTGTGGACGCTGCAGCTAAAACTGAGTGACAATGAGTCAGGCCGCTCGCAATCTCGTTGCAGCAATTTTAATCAACGAGGACATGATAAACACACTGGCGAATGTGTGCTAAAATCCTCCCGACACCCCTGCCCAATACCCTGCCCGTTCTTCTGACGAAGAAATTCGCTTCGCGAATTCACTTCGCTCTGACGCGGCTCTGGGACTGGAGAAGCTGCTGCGGCTACACGGATTTGGTGAACTGAAGGAGAAGCTCTTCATATATTGTTTGGATACAATACGAATCACATTCATAGACCAATGCAGGCTGAATATTTAGTTTAGTAGGCTATTACACGTATTTGATGATCGGCAACACAATGTCAGCTTTGGGCACGTTACTCACACAGCGGACTGCGGACGGAAAGACAAATCCATAATGAGATTTGCCGAAACGTTGAATATACTGAATGAAACGTTGAATATATTTTATGAATCTCACATGTTACAGTGATTAATACAGCAGCAATATTTTTTTTAAAATTCCATAGTAATTATCTCCGTAAGGCATAATCTCATTATGCATTTGACTGTCCGTCCGCAGTCCGCTGTGTGAGTAACGTGCCCAAAGCTGACAATGTGTTGCCGATCATCAAATACGTTTAATACTCAAATAAATATTCAGCCTGCATTGGTCTATGAATGTGGGTGATTCGTATTGTATCTGAACAACATATGAAGAAGAGCTTCTCCTTCAGTTCACGAAATCCGTGTAGCCGCAGCAGCTTCTCCAGTCCCGGAGAAGTGCCGCGTCACAGCGCAGAGCCAATACGCACTGCCATTCACTGTGTTTTACCTCAATTAAATCACCTGAAAACTATATCAAGCTAACCATTCTTGTGTACGGGCGGAGATTGTACATATGGGCTGTTGTGGGGCACTCCTTTGAGGTTGAATGCATGCTCAGTTTGGCCCAATACACAGCTGCCTGGCCCATTGTAGTTGGTCTGCCACGGTTAAAAAGGGAGCGAATTTCTTCGTCAGAAGAACGGGCAATTGGGCAGGGGTATCGGGAGGATTTACGCATTCGCCAGTGTGTTTATCATGTCCTCATTGCTGAGAATTGCTGCAACGAAATTGCGAGCGGTCACGCAGTTTTAGCTGCAGCATCCACAAGTTACACAAGATGGCTGCAGGCACTGCCGTGAAGTCTGACGTCAGTCAAGTTTCATTCAATATATTCAAAAGTTCATTCAATATATTCAAAGTTTCATTCAATATATTCAAAGGTTCACTCCATATATTCAAGCTTCATTCAATATATTCAAGGTTCACTCCATATATTCAAGCTTCATTCAATATATTCAAGGTTCACTCCATATATTCAAAGTTTCATTCAATATATTCAAAGGTTCACTCCATATATTCAAGCTTCATTCAATATATTCAAGGTTCACTCCATATATTCAAAGTTTCATTCAATATATTCAAAGGTTCACTCCATATATTCAAGTTTCATTCCATATATTCAAGGTTCACTCCATATATTCAAGTTTCATTCCATATATTCAAGGTTCACTCCATATATTCAAAGTTTCATTCAATATATTCAAAGGTTCACTCCATATATTCAAGTTTCATTCCATATATTCAAGGTTCACTCCATATATTCAAAGTTTCATTCAATATATTCAAAGGTTCACTCCATATATTCAAGTTTCATTCCATATATTCAAGGTTCACTCCATATATTCAAAGTTTCATTCAATATATTCAAAGTTTCATTCAATATATTCAAGGTTCACTCCATATATTCAAAGTTTCATTCAATATATTCAAAGATTAATTTCCTGAACAATATATGGAGTGAACCTTTGAATATATTGAATGAAACTTTGAATATATGGAGTGAACCTTTGAATATATTGAATGAAACTTTGAATATATTGAATGAACCTTTGAATATATTGAATGAAACTTGACTGACGTCAGACTTCACGGCAGTGCCTGCAGCCATCTTGTGTAACTTGTGGATGCTGCAGCTAAAACTGCGTGACCGCTCGCAATTTCGTTGCAGCAATTTTCAGCAATGAGGACATGATAAACACACTGGCGGATGCGTAAATCCTCCCGATACCCCTGCCCAATTGCCCGTTCTTCTGACGAAGAAATTCGGTCCTTTTTTAACCGTGGCAGACCAACTACAATGGGCCAGGCAGCTGTGTATTGGGCCAAACTGAGCATGCATTCAACCTCACAGGAGTGCCCCACAACAGCCCATATGTACAATCTCCGCCCGTACACAAGAATGGTTAGCTTGATATAGTTTTCAGGTGATTTAATTAAGGTAAAACACAGTGAATGGCAGTGCGTATTGGCTCTGCGCTGTGACGCAGCACTTCTCCGGGACTGGAGAAGCTGCTGCGGCTACACGGATTTTGTGAACTGAAGGAGAAGCTCTTCTTCATATGTTGTTCAGATAAATACGAATCACCCACATTCATAGACCAATGCAGGCTGAATATTTATTTGAGTATTAAACGTATTTGATGATCGGCAACACATTGTCAGCTTTGGGCACGTTACTCACACAGCGGACTGCGGACGGACAGTCAAATGCATAATGAGATTATGCCTTACGGAGATAATTACTATGGAATTTAAAAAAAAATATTGCTGCTGTATTAATCACTGTAACATGTAAGATTCATAAAATATATTCAACGTTTCATTCAGTATATTCAACGTTTCGGCAAATCTCATTATGCATTTGTCTTTCCGTCCGCAGTCCGCTGTGTGAGTAACGTGCCCAAAGCTGACATTGTGTTGCCGATCATCAAATACGTGTAATAGCCTACTAAACTAAATATTCAGCCTGCATTGGTCTATGAATGTGATTCGTATTGTATCCAAACAATACATGAAGAGCTTCTCCTTCAGTTCACCAAATCCGTGTAGCCGCAGCAGCTTCTCCAGTCCCAGAGAAGTGCCGCGTCAGAGCGAAGTGAATTCGCGAAGCGAATTTCTTCGTCAGAAGAACGGGCAGGGTATTGGGCAGGGGTGTCGGGAGGATTTTAGCACGCATTCGCCAGTGTGTTTATCATGTCCTCGTTGTTTAAAATTGCTGCAACGAGATTGCGAGCGGCCTGACTCATTGTCACTCAGTTTTAGCTGCAGCGTCCACAAGTTACACAAGATGACCGCAGGCAATGCCGTGAAGCCTAGCATCAGTCAAGTTTCATTCAATATATTCAAAGGTTCACTCCATATATTCAAAGGTTCATTCAATATATTCAAAGTTTCATTCAATATATTCAAAGGTTCACTCCATATATTCAGAGTTTCATTCAATATATTCAAAGGTTCACTCCATATATTCAAGCTTCATTCAATATATTCAAGGTTCACTCCATATATTCAAGCTTCATTCAATATATTCAAGGTTCACTCCATATATTCACAGTTTCATTCAATATATTCAAAGGTTCACTCCATATATTCAAGTTTCATTCCATATATTCAAGGTTCACTCCATATATTCAAAGTTTCATTCAATATATTCAAAGGTTCACTCCATATATTCAAGTTTCATTCCATATATTCAAGGTTCACTCCATATATTCAAAGTTTCATTCAATATATTCAAGGTTCACTCCATATATTCAAAGTTTCATTCAATATATTCAAAGATTAATTTCCTGAACGGCATGCCATAATATATATATATATATATATATATATATATATATATATATATATATATATATATATATATATATATATATATATATATATATATAGAGAGAGAGAGAGAGAGAG
>JAXIVH010001577.1:0-5000 GCA_036785325.1 Urophycis tenuis | reverse complement strand
CACCCTCAATGCTGCGCTCTCCTTCCTGTGAGGTCATGTGACTCCCCACCTACCAATGGGGCAAACATAAGTAATACCTTTTTGGGTCGGGCTTGAGCCCACCCAAAACTTGTCCAACAATTCCAAGCGTTACACGGACGCCTGCCAATCAGGTTGGTCCTCACCTCCTGATGGGGTCCCCCAGGCTCAGCCTCCACGTCCTGCAGCCCCCCCCTCTGGCCCAGGCTGTCATGGCAGTCTGCCATGTCCTGCGCCGGCTGCTTTCTGCGTTTCAGCGGCCCCACTGCCTGCCCCCCGCGGTCGGCCTGGTCCTGACAGGACTGGTCCAGACAGGCCTGGTCCAGACCCTGACAGGCCTGGTCCAGACAGGCCTGGTCCAGACCCTGACAGGTCTGGTCCAGACAGGCCTGGTCCAGACCCTGACAGGACTGGTCCAGACAGGCCTGGTCCAGACCCTGACAGGCCTGGTCCAGACAGGCCTGGTCCAGACCCTGACAGGCCTGGTCCAGACAGGCCTGGTCCAGACAGGCCTGGTCCTCCTGGCCATCCTCCAGGGCCCCGCCCCTCTGGCTGGGCCAGCTGGGGACATGGGGGTGGGGGACACAGGGTATCAACTCATACAGCAGGCTGTGGACCAGAACCTCTGAGAACCTCTGGGTGAACGTTACTGCTTACTGGAGCCGGCTATAAGGCCTGTGGGATGCTCGCTGGATTTAAGGAAAAGTCATTATAAAAAGTATTATTCTTATTACTCTTATCTAGTGTAATATAATACTGAGCCAACGAATGAATGATAGTAGTCAAAGCCGGCACAGACAAGGATAATGAAAAACATATCTCTAACTTGAGTGGACTACCATGGCGTCACTGACTCAGGAGAGCTGAGGTCTCTGGTCTGGACGTCCCCCACCCGGGGCTCCAGGCTCTTCTGAGGGACATTCAGGACTGAGGAGCTGCAGGAGATCACAATGTCCTTCGTCCGTTCACAGATCTGGGCAAACAAACGAGAGATGATGCTGCAGTATGGTCATGGGATGTCTAGCCCATCTTTCACTTGGTTATTCAGTAAGTAAGTAAGTAAGTAAGTAAGTAAGTAAGTAAGTAAGTAAGTAAGTAAGTGAGTGAGTGAGTGAGTGGGTGAGTGAGTGAGTGAGTGAGTGAGTGAGTGAGTGAGTGAGTGAGTGAGTGAGTGAGTGAGTGAGTGAGTAAGTAAGTAAGTAAGTAAGTAAGTAATATCAAAACAAATTACCAAGTACTTTGTAAAATGTAAATGTAAATGTAAGTGTAAATGTAAATGCTAAATGTAAGTGTAAATGATAAATGTAAATGTAAGTGTAAATGTAAATGCTAAATGTAAGTGTAAATGTAAATGCTAAATGTAAGTGTAAATACTAAATGTAAGTGTAAATACTAAATGTAAGTGTAAATGCTAAATGTAAGTGTAAATGATAAATGTAAATGTAAGTGTAAATGTAAATGCTAAATGTAAGTGTAAATACTAAATGTAAGTGTAAATGCTAAATGTAAGTGTAAATGCTAAATGTAAGTGTAAATCATTAAAATGAACCTTTTCCTCAGAGTATCTTGAAGTTCTCGGAGTGGCGATGCCCCCTCTGAACGTTGGCCCCGCCTCCGTTTCATCTGGCACCTCCTGCTGTTTGAGCTTCTGCTTGTGAGAAGAGCGGCCCTCCTCACAGCTCCTGCTGTGCTCCTCCTCACACCTCCTGCTGTGCTCCTGCTGCCTCAGGAGGCTTTCCTTGCGGTTCTCCAGCCTTTGGGTCCAGTCACTGAAGCCCTCGTCCTCCTCCAGAACCAGGCGGCTCGAGGAGGGCTTCACGTCCTCCTCGTACCTGGAGACCCAGCAGGGAGCATGGAGACACACCACTCTTCACAAAGGGTCTTTCTAGACAAGGGGAATCATTGTGAATGAGAAACTGGATAGGTTTGATCAGGGGTTCAGTGTCCCTTTGGCCAGATGAAATTGAATACAACAAACATACAAAGCAAACCCATCAGAAGCTGAAGCCTGTGAGTGTTATTCCCAGGACTAATATGTGCGCCCATGTACAGTACACTCATTAAAAGCATGGATCTCTGGAAGGATAGATATTGAAATGCCGGCCTTAATGTTTGAACAATGTGTCTAACCAATCCTGAGCCGTGGAATGGGGACATGGCACTGCGTGTTAAACAGCTGTCGGGATGGGTGGCTCTATTTAAGATGCACAATGTGCCAAGATCAGAGATAGTGGGGGACTGCCAGCATCCTTCCTTGACAACAGGTGGGTCTGGTGCCCTGGGGATTAAAGCTCCATGGAAACATAAACAGTGACCATGGCAACACATCACACCAGCCTTCAAACAAGATGGTAGCAAAGCTGCATTCTGCATCCTGACTGGCCTTGACTGACAGGACATCTCAGTAACACAAACACACACACACACACACGCACACACATACTATCAACTATTTATGACATGGCATCATATGCAAACTTCCAATTAGATTTCAAGATAGATTCTGTTTAGTAACAATAAAGCTATAGTAATATTGAGTAAGGGATAATGTCATTATCGCTAAATAAACCCTGACAGAGTAATGCACAAACCAACAGGAAGTGGGGGAGGGGAATATGGAAAGAGATCGCTGATAAGAGCTGGAGTGGTCCAGACACTGTGTGGTTCCAGTGGTCCAGACATTGGTGAGGGTGGTTCCAGTGGTCCAGACTCTGTGTGGTTCCAGTGGTCCAGACACTGTGTGGTGAGGGTGGTTCCAGTGGTCCAGACACTGTGTGGTTCCAGTGTTCCAGACACTGTGTGGTGAGGGTGGTTCCAGTGGTCCAGACCCTGTGTGGTTAGGGTGGTTCCAGTGGTCCAGACACCATGTGGTAAGGGTGGTTCCAGTGGTCCAGACACTGTGTGGTTCCAGTGGTCCAGACCCTGTGTGGTGAGGGTGGTTCCAGTGGTCCAGACACTATGTGGTGAGGGTGGTTCTAGTGGTCCAGACACTGTGTGGTAAGGGAGGTTCCAGTGGTCCAGACATTGGTAAGGGTGGTTCCAGTGGTCCAGACACTGTGTGGTGAGGGTGGTTCCAGTGGTCCAGGCACTGTGTGGTGAGGGTGGTTCCAGTGGTCCAGACACTGTGTGGTAAGGGTGGTTCCAGTGGTCCAGACACTATGTGGTAAGGGTGGTTCCAGTGGTCCAGACACTGTGTGGTGAGGGTGGTTCCAGTGGTCCAGACCCTGTGTGGTGAGGGTGGTTCCAGTGGTCCAGACACCATGTGGTAAGGGTGGTTCCAGTGGTCCAGACACTGTGTGGTGAGGGTGGTTCCAGTGGTCCAGACCCTGTGTGGTGAGGGTGGTTCCAGTGGTCCAGACACTGTGTGGTTCCAGTGGTCCAGACCCTGTGTGGTGAGGGTGGTTCCAGTGGTCCAGACACTATGTGGTAAGGGTGGTTCCAGTGGTCCAGACCCTGTGTGGTGAGGGTGGTTCCAGTGGTCCAGACACCATGTGGTAAGGGTGGTTCCAGTGGTCCAGACACTGTGTGGTGAGGGTGGTTCCAGTGGTCCAGACCCTGTGTGGTGAGGGTGGTTCCAGTGGTCCAGACACTGTGTGGTTCCAGTGGTCCAGACCCTGTGTGGTGAGGGTGGTTCCAGTGGTCCAGACACTGGTGAGAGTGGTTCCAGTGGTCCAGACACTATGTGGTGAGGATGGTTCCAGTGGTCCAGACACTGTGTGGTGAGGGAGGTTCCAGTGCTCCAGACATTGGTGAGGGTGGTTCCAGTGGTCCAGACACTTTGTGGTTCCAGTGGTCCAGACACTGTGTGGTGAGGGTGGTTCCAGTGGTCCAGACCCTGTGTGGTGAGGGTGGTTTCAGTGGTCCAGACACTGTCCAGTCCAGACCATGGAAATTAACTTGTTGGCCCAAGTTATGACAAGCAAAGGCACATTGAGAGGAGTCGACATGAACTCTGTCCCCCCTCTGTCCCCTTTCTGTCCCCCAGGAGTTGGACAGATGGAGACACTCCATGATGAATGCACCAGGTGGGCTGTAGATCAGTGAGACCACTGGAGGTTAATAGAGAGAAAACAATACGCTATGGATCCATCGTGGAGGGTGATTTGGGAAATGTTCAGTTCCAGTTTGTGCATTACTGCAACACCCCCCTAGGATGAATTTACGGGTTCTGGAAAAAGTCCAGGAGAAGCTGCCTGGTTAACCTCTTAACTACTAACTTCTAACTCCTGTGTTGAAAACAAAACATGAAGATTAGCCATGCTAACAAATAATAATAATAAAATAATAACAATTGTATTTGTAATGCACTTTATATGTTGACAATCTCAAAGTGCTACAGAGTAAGATTGGCAAAACGTTAAAAAAAAAAAAAAATTAGAAAAAAAGCTTTTTTTTTAAAGATGCATTTTAAGGTTTTGTTTAAAAACATCTGTAGACTGTGGGGCCCGATGGTGGTCAGGGAGGGCGTTCCACAGTCTCGGGCCTACATAGGAAAAAGCCCAGTCGCCCATGCTGTGGAGTTTGGTTCTGGGGGTTTGGAGAGTTTGTGTTGTTGCAGAACGGAGGGTGCGTGAGGAGGTTTTGGGGGTGAAGAGTTCCTGTAGGTAGAGGGGGGCGTGACCATAGATGCACTGGTGGGTGAGTAGGGAGACCTTGTATTCAATTCTGAAAGGGACGGGGAGCCAGTGGAGGGATTTCAGGGTGGGGGTGATGTGATCTCATCTGGCAGCACTGTTCTGGATGTTTTGCAGTCCCTGAATGCTCTTGCCAGGGGTCCTGATGAGGAGTGCATTGCAGTAGTCCAGCCTGTAGGATATAAAGGCGTGGACGAGCTTCTCTGCATCGGCCAGGGTGAGTGTTGGACGGAGTTTGGTGATGTTCTTGAAGTGGTAGAAAGATGTCTTACAGAGGTGATTGATGTGGGTATCAAATGAGAGGTGAGAATCCATTTTTATGCCTAGGTTGGTGACAGATGTGGAGAG
>JAXIVH010001576.1:0-19544 GCA_036785325.1 Urophycis tenuis | reverse complement strand
TACAGACACACATACACAGACACACACACACAACACACATACATATACACACACACATACACACACACACACACATACAGACACACAGCAAAAGGCTTCAAAATGTTGATTTTCTTGTACGTGATGGATACTTTACTAGCAGTAAGGGATCGTCCCTTTTTCAAGAAAATGTTTAGTAAGGGCCAAAGTCCAAACCAGCTTAGGGTCGTTCGCCTGCAGTACCATTGCTTAAAGTCTATTTTTGTTGTTGTTGTTTTAATTAAAAAGACCGATGGGTGATTACAGAAAAACTGTTTGTTTTGTTGTGTGTGTGTGTGTGTGTGTGGGCGTGTGAACAACTCTCTCACTGTGTAATTGTAGGCTATCTGGGCTGACAGATACAAGCAGCAAAGCCCAACAGGCCAGCCGGCTGAATTATTTCAGAGGAAAGCAATCTAACGCAACATCCCCGATGACCCGCTGCACACCAATAAGCCCGGCCTGGCCCAGCCAGCGCGGCCGGTCGTCTGCAGGAGGACCATGCATGAAGGAAGGGAACCGGCTGGCAGAGCGGGGCGAGTCTCAGCTCTACCCAGGCGTCCGCCTGGCCGGCTGGGCTGGGTGCGGCCCGGGCAGCGCCCCTCAGTCCTGCTCCCACACAGGAGGGGAGCAGGACTGGACGCCAGCACCCTCATCCATCCAGCAGGATTAGTTAACAGTGGGGGGAGCAGCGGTAACCAATCAAGAGTTTTCCTGGCCAGAAAGCGGCAACATAAAGAGGAAGGAGAGAAGCAGATTATATGGATTTTCTGCAGGGGCTCAATTGCGTGAGAAGTTGTTGCTTGCGTTATTGACTTTCCCAGTATGGCGGAACAGTCTCAGTTAGGGGCCGCCTTTTTCTCAACTCTAACTACGGTGTCATAAACACAAGAGGCCATTAATGAAACCCACTCATGGCTTTAAAACACACGATGGGATTTAAACAGGAGAGGAGTGAGAGGGGATCTCAGGCCCTGAGAGCATCAATCACAGCAAACTACCCCTCTGCTGAATAATGAGCATAAGTGCTGGTCAATAAGTCAGTCATAGTAGCAGCAGAAAGTAATAAAGATATAGTGGAGGGAGAGAGGGAGAGGGAGAGAGGGGGGGGGGGGGTGGACAGAGAGAGAAGAGGTAGAGAGAATAGAGAGAGGGAAAAGAGTGAGGGAGAGTGTTTGTAACCTGGGTGTACCTGTCATATCCACCAGGCCTGTGATCATGTATCATCCCGGAGAAGGAAAAAAAAAAAGGAAGAAGGAAAGGTAACAGAAGCGTCATGTGGACGCGATAGCCTGGAAAATCAATATCATACAATTGGATCACATGTCATGTGTGTCCTACAAGATCTCCATCAGAAGAGTCAGACACGCACCACAGGACACGACCACAAACACATCTGTTTTCATTCAGACGTTCTGTTTTAACAAATCAGGTTTTTTAATGTGAAAAAATGTGTACCCCAACCCAGGCCGCTGGTTATGCATTATGGGGTGTTGTGCATTATGGGGTGTTGTGCATTATGGGGTGTTGTGCATTATGGGGTGTTATGCATTATGGGGTGATTCAAACGCCACATCAAGGACAAACCTCCACATTTTCTAAACAACACAGCAGAAAGCACAGGTCACCTCCAGTTCAGCTGGAGTGAGGGATGAACGATGAATATAACATTTGCTGAACAATAAAAACAGAATGCCACCGTGGACAGAGTGATAGAAGATCTTGTGATAGATTCGTGTCGCTGGAACGGTTTCATTTGCTTTTGGTGGAAGACGTCAGGACACAAACTAAGAGGAAGAAGAGGTGGAGGAACGAGAAGAGAACCAGGTTCCTGTGTGAGGAGACAGAACATAACAGAACATAACCAGGTGATAAAGCCCTTCTGACTTCCTGTCAAGACAGCAACATACCCAGGTCCTTCTGAGCTGACTCTGATCATAATAAAACTCACTTAACACTTTGCATTCACATCATCCCCTGATACCACGCCAGCTAAAGGAAGTAACGTCATTACGATGCTAAAAAAAATGGCGGTTTGTGTTCCTGTCCACACAGCTATGAGGTCTCGAATCACAAACATTGAAGCTATGTGATGCTACGCTATGCTAGTTCACCACGGCGGACGGACAGACGGGCGGACGGCGACCCTCCACACCACGTCTGAGAAACGTGTCCATTTCACTCAGACACCACATAATAGATAAATATTTATATGCCATAAACTGTGTCGATAAATCTAGCAGAGGGAGAAGGGGAAGGCTATTCTGCAGCATGTCAATAGTTGATTTGGCCAGCAGATAATCATTTTTCTCTGGGGCGGTGCAGGCTGATATGAAGTCGATACGTGCTGTCAGAGTTCATTTCGGCCGGGCCGCCACAGGGAGGGATGGAGGAGGACGTGGCGCTCTGCTGTTCGGCTGCACTGATTGGACGAGGGGTGTGGCTCCAGAGACCGGGCCCGTCATGTCACACGGTGGTGTGTGTGTGTGTGTGTGTGCATGTCTCTGTGTTTATATACAATATACATGAGTGTGTGTGTGTGTGTGTGAGCGTGTGTGTGTGTTTTGTGCATGAGTGTGTGTGTGCATGTGTTTATACACAATATATGTGTGTGTCAGAGTGTATATAAAATAAAAAATACATGTGTGTATATATGTGCGTCTATGTTATATATGTGTGTGTGTGTGTGTGTGTGTGTGTGTCTGTGTGTGTGTGTGCTTGTGTGTGTGTGTGTGAGCGTGTGTGTGTGCTTTTGTGCATGAGTGTGTGTGTGTGCATGTGTTTATACACAATATATGTGTGTGTCAGAGTGTATATAAAATAAAAAATACATGTGTGTATATATGTGTGTCTATGTTATATATGTGTGTGTGTGTGTGTGTGTGTGTGTGTGTCGTGTGTGTGTGTGTGTGTGTGTGTGTCTGTGTCTGTGTGTGTGTGTGCTTGTGTGTGCAGACGTGCTGCTGGGAGAGAGCCTGTGGAGGGGCAGAGCGGTGGGCTCCACACAGCGGCTCTACATCTGACCATTATGCTGGCCGAGACACAGGGGAGCCGGGGCCCTTTTAATTGTCTTCCTGACACCCAGCTGCATGCGAGGAGCTATGACACCACGGAGGAGGGGAGGGGCGCGGGGGGGTGGGGGGGGGGTGGGGGGGGGGGGGGGGGAAGGGGGCGCTGAATGAGAGAGTGAAATGGCAATCGCACAAGCGGCAGCGCGGCGGCATCAGACGATGAACACACACACAATCAGTCAGGATAAAGATCTCCCCCCCTCGGCCCGCCGTGAAAGGGGAAGTGAGCGGTGCGGCGGTGAAAATCAATACGCAGCCACTCCTTTCTGGAGGGACACGTGTGTCACAGTCAATAGGAGTTAATAGGCAGGGTTGTTCAGTTAAGACAGGCGGCCGGGGAGAGCGGCCCACTCCTGACAGCTTAATACATACTGAATGGCACGCTGGTAGCATGTAACAGTCACCACGGACACATCAGGGCCGGAATAGAACCTGATGGGCGCCAGGCAAAAGTTAATTATAGGATGGAGTTGAAGGTCTTCTACACAGTGCTGCAGAATTACCAGGCCCGGTAAAGCCCAGACAGCGTGGAAACAGGCCAGCGCGGGCCATGTACTCCTCCATTTTACACGGAGGTGAATTGTTAGGAGCGAATGTTTTGTTTGTAGCTAATGTTGCGTTGAGCGGGTGGTGGTGGACACTGCGGACAGGGACACCCTTAGCAAAACAAAATGAGAACGTCACAATGTTGACTGTAACTAAAGGCTTTTAATTACAACAATTAAAACCAGACCACAGATGTAGAGACTCATCTACCAAACCGGTCTAAATCCATGGTGGTAAACTGAAACTCAATGATTCGAACTAATTAAACACAATAAAATGCTGTGATTACAAAAATGGCCGGTAGATAAAAAGAAATCCAAACTCACTAAACATGTTTGGAGGTAGTTAAAAACGGTTGAACTGAATTCACGTGAAGATTCAATATCGGTCCCTGTGCTGTGGAGAAATGGAAGCATGACGTAAAGAGTTGACAAAAGCGTGGGTAAAAGGGCCATGGATAACAGCACTGTTTTCAACTCTGGTGAATGTTTTGGGGGGTTTATGTTACAATCTGTATGTAATATTATGTTAAAATGTTTAATACTGATCATAATTATATGAGTAATAGTTATAGGTAAATATGTATATTTTTTTATATTTTGACAATATGTTGCCAATTATATAAAAGGCACTTAATGAGTATTCTTTGCTCAATTCAATAGCCTTATAAACAATGACATTAACATTATAAGGCATTGTGAGCACTTGACTACGGACATTCTCCTGTCCTATCCTACTGTCATTTTAACTATGCATTATGTATCCAGATATTTGTTGTCCAATTAGGTGACTTTTGTAACGTCTAGTCTTTACATTCTAAAAATGATTTTCCTGTATGGAACGAATTAAGTACATCTGAACACATCTTATCAGTCCTGGCGTGTAAGGGCATTCATCTACAGGAAGGACACAGGAACTAGAGAGCGGCCAGACAGACAGTGGCTCACCTGAGGCCTTCCCTAAACTGTCATGCAGAACCCTGTCTCCTTGCTCTGATTCATCAGGCCTCCACTACCGGCACCATCACAGGTTAATTGGCTCGGAGAATGGGTGACAGGGCTTTTGGAGAAAAAAAACAGAAAGAAGACAAACATGGCGTCTAACAGTTGAGGAACACAGTTCCATCATCAATCATAAGCGATCAGGACAGCATTAAACGTGCAAAGTGGATAATAATAGCTTAATTAATTGGGGTCATCGGGTCACCGTGTTTAGTGATACGAAGTGAAATTTAACCTCTTAATTAGTGCCCATTAGGACTTAATTTCGATTAATATCATCTCTTAATTTTCTGACTCTTACTGGTAATTAACAAAGTTTTCAGTGTAATTCTCAGATAGATTGGTATGTTAAAGCCCAGTGGTTGAAACATAGCCTGTCAACATCCACAATGGGGGAATGCATCATTCCTTAACCCAAGCTATCTCTGTTCTAGTGAGGTGTGTATGACAATAATGTCCTGTACACGTTCAGATGAATGTCTCCACACCCTCTAAGCACTGCTTATAGAGGCAGAGGAGGACACCCACTCTCAGGGAGGCTGTTCAGACCACCACACAGAGGGTAATAGTGGGGGGAGAGCTGAAGGAAAGAGGTCTTGACATTTCAATAAGTGGAACAGACCGTTAGCGATTCATTCCCAACTTTTCTGAAACAATTATTGAGATGGTACCTCCAGGCCATGTATGTTCCTGGTCCCCTGAGTCCTGCTGGCTGAAACAGTAATTGACTAAATTGTAGAACACATCAGGGCCATTTAAAATTTGCCGAAAATGAATCGTTTAAAATGAAATGAGGGTGACTCTCAAATTAGCAGGGAATATGATTGAGATGTGGCTCTGGGAATTAGGAAACATGATTTAGTGCTCCGCAGGATGGAGCATCTGTGAATAGTCCAGTATTACACACACACACACACACACACACGCACACACGCATACACACACACACACACTCACACACACGAACACACACATGCACACACACGCACACACACACACACACACACACACACACACACACACACACACAGACACGCACACGTTCTATGACTTCTATTTAAATATCATACCAGTTTATCAAATCTTGAATAAAATACCATGACTCTTATTTAAACACAACAGCTAAGTTTCCATGATGACTTCCTGAAGATGGCACTGATTATCTCACCATGCACGTTCATTTCCAGAACGTTCATTGGCTTCTATTTATGGGGAGTCTTGACTAAAAGGCACCTTGTAAATGGCTAATATAGCTACATAGCTATCTGTCAGATGAGACACAAATACACCACCAGGATATTAAGGGCACACATCTATATAATTATACGAGCACATTTGAGAAAACCCAACATGTATTCAACCTTTATCATATATTTTTCTGATAATGACACAAAATACATTGTCAATATAATGTTCCCTACATACAGCATTGCCAAGTTTTTGTCATTTCGGCGGGGAAAACTGCAGAAAACTCCACAACTGTAGAAAGTACTTGACCGACCTTGTATTATAAGCACCAACTTCAATCTCAGAGGGTGACAGTTGAGTTCACGGAAGCGTAACTTGGCCAAAGGAATACGGGCTGTGAGCTACCGCGTGATAAATCACAGGGCACAAATCTCATTGGTTAAAACATATTGTGCTGCGAGGTGTTTAGGGAACATGATCTTAGCTACATTTTACACGGCTGTACTCATTTCTGGGGAACACCACCAAATTACTCTGACTGTTTAAAGGCCTGACAGTTTTGATTGATTGTTGTGCAGAGACTGTGTTGATTGTTGCCTGTTGTGCCAGCGCTGTGGATCCCAGCAGCCACTGCTCTCCGCCTCTCAGCCGGGCTCAACTCCTCCACCCGACCCGGAGTAATTACCAAGTTCATTAGCCACGCTGGTGGCCTACAGATCTAAGCACAAAAGATTTGTCGTCACCTTTCGCCCGTCGCTGTGGCCCATCTCAACAGTCTGCGTGGTGCATTCATGTATATGATTGTTCTCGCTCGGTGAAACGAGAGCAGATCTCTTTTACAGCCAGCATCACCGGGCCTACGCCGGCACTGTGATGCTGGAACCACGTTTAAAATATTCTCTCTTGAAGGGAATTTCAAGCTGGCTGCCAAAGCTGCAGCCTTGGGATGTAAAGAGGCGAGATCAGAAGAACTCATGACCACACACGACGCCTCCACCGCCACACGCCTCCACACCATCGGGAGGAAATGAAAGAGCCACGAGCTATCTGAGGGCAATGTCCAAGTAATTTTTCTTTAATAGGAAAATTGTTACTTATTGATCCGCACTTTGTAAAGCCTGAGGGCAACGCGCCGATCATGATGGCTGTCAGACCAGCGGAAAATACTCGCTGCTCCTTTGCGATTTGATGGCACATAGATTCCCATTACTGGCACTTTTCCAATGTTAATTACCTTCCGCGTAATATCATCTCTCTTAAAGGACTGTCATACAGGCGCCTGGTGTCCCACCAGAGGACAGCAGGGCGGGGGGTGTTATGAGAGGGATAGGGCCAATGTGTCTATAATATGCTTCTCCTGTCGAGAGCTCTTGCTAAAGCCGTGCACCACTGGCTCTGGCCATTAGGCTGCATGATGGGCTTTTCCTTTCCACACCATTTGCCATGGTCAAAATAGCATAAAAACACAATTTTGGCTCAATAGCAAAGACTTCAACTGAATAATCACAAGGGTGAAACTGTAACTATTACAGAGGTACCTCTGGGATAGCCGTACATAACGGGGGTGTCAAAAACAGTGTAGGTTTTCTGGAGGGCAAAGTGTTTAAAGTGTACGCTGTTCGCTTTCGCTCCGACATCTGCTTTTAATTACTCAATTAGCGCCATCATTTAGTCTCCTTGACATTCATCCAAATAGCACATCATAGCCAGAAGTTGTTCGGTTCAAGCAGAGCGTTAAAGGTGCCATGAAAAATGCATACATGATAATGTATATGGATAATTTACTAATTGACCCAATTAAAGGGAGGGAATTGCCTTGAATGGGAACAGCTCCAGCAATGCCCTGCAGGAAGACGCTGTGACACCCCTGATCAACCGCCTCCCCTCTGCCTATTCACACGCCTGGGCCCCGGGTCATATATCAAGCAGACAAAAGCATTTCCTCTCAGTCATTCAGCAACAATAACACCCAGTGTTCAAAAGTTACACGCTACTTAAAGCGGCAGAACAAATTGTTAGCGAAAATGTTAGTCAGCTGTGTTTTCATTCATTCATTTCGGAGCCAACGGTGTCCTGTTGTCTGGGGCTTACCTAGGACTTGTACCTCCCGGAAACATGAGTGAATTGTTAGGCGAGAGAGTCAACCATCAGACTCAAGTGAATTAGCGTTTAAGGCTAGCCTATTCCCTGGCATAGTTAAACTAATTCACCCCCCCCCCCCCCCCCCCCCCACCCCCCGCTGCCCCCACACCCACGCACACACACACACACACACACACACACACACACACACACACACACACACACACACACAAAAAGAATGATTGTACCCCTGCGGTGATTTCCTTGCATGCTATGGATGCATAAATAAACATAGGCATAAATACACAGAGGACATTGACTGGGACTAGCTGACCAAGTGGGGCAGCTGTTATTAAAAGGGCTATTTATCACTGTCACCCCTCGCAGGTTCCATCCCTCTCCTGCCCTCCAGCGATGTCACCAGGCCGCGCAGGAACAATGTCTCATCCCAGCCCCCCAACCTGCCCACTGCAGCGCCCCCCAAAACAAACAGGGGGCCGAGCAAACAGGGGCGTCCTGGCGGAGGTGGTGTCGCGCCGCCGCCGCCGCGCTAACGACGCAGGCCTCCAACAGCACACCTTTCCTGTCCTTTTGAAGTAACAACACGTGCATACGTTCAATGGAGCCACGGATGGGCCACGCTGGCTGCGGTTGGCAGGGCGAGGAGGAGAAACGCTGAAACGGGGGGATTCCCGCCGCACTCACACACACGTTTTCCGTTGACCGTCTGAAACACATCCACGCTGCACACATAAACGCGCCTTTTATTTTCTGCTCTGGTGCATTATTGATTGTGCGCACAATTATCCACTTTTTTCCAAAGCACTGCATTAAGCGAATTCCCCCTTTGTTGGACAATAAGTACAGAAGGTTGGCTGAGGCAACCTATCTTTCAGCCTAGGGGGACAGTCCACTCTCTTCCACAGCCTCATCATCATTACCAAGGCCGGATACGGAACCCCCCCTTACACACACACACACACACACACACACACACACACACACACACACACAGACACACACACACACACACACACACACACACACACACACACACACACACACACACACACACACACACACACACACACACACACACACACCTCAATTAGTCCACCTCTTCTGGGGAATCACACAGCGAGATAAGACACAGGCGCCGAGTCTTACCCTTGTCAAGCGGCCACTTTACAGCGGTCCTGCTCTGGTACCGCTCCGGTACCACCCCCTGAAACGCCCACCGGGCTGCACCGCGAAGACAGACGGCCAACTGCTCAGCCGCTCCCTGCAAGCCTTCTTGCCAATTATTGAATTATATTTTACAGTCTATTCGGTTTATTACGTCTTTTTACTGGATAGTCAATTCAGTTCAAAGCCTTGTCCGTGGCTTGCGGCTATGTACTAGTAACCCTTTAAAAGTCTTGCATGTGCGCAGACACACACACACACACACACACACACACACACACACACACACATGCGCACACACCCAGAGCAACTCACTCACTGTTAATGATGTGCTTACTTAACCAATTTAGGCCCCTTAATTCCTATTAATTCAACATAATAGCGATGCTCTCCACTTGAATTAACAACACCCTAGCAGAAAAGCATCAGCCCCCGAGGGGAGGGCCTTGAAAGGCGCCAACACGGCACAATTTCCACATTCTTTGATAAATATGTAACCGTATGTATATCGCTGGTGAAATGCATAACCCTGGCGTAAGACCCCCATCAAGTCCGTTTTACACCTGTATTACATTTCCCCTTCAATCAGCAGCTTTTCTCAGACACCGGCCCTCCCACGAGAAGCAGAAAACCATTACAGGAGACTGCGGCTCATTTGCAGAGAGATTGGAGATCACGCTGCATCAAAAAAAAAAAAAAAAAGAAGTATGTGAGGCATTTCTGAGGACAGGATTGATTTATTCCGCGGCCGTGTTTGTATGCAGCCACAGCCACGGCTGTACTTAATGCAAATCCCCAGGCCTGCATCTCGTCTGCAGCGCTCACAGCCAGACTCCACAGAAAATACACAACAACAACCAAAAAGTGCCAAATTATAAAATATATATATTGATGTGATACGTTGATACACAACGCGCTGATAATCTGATGACGATCACAAGAGCGGCACGCGGACGCAGAATGTATAGCGTGACATTAAGGGCTGAGATAGTGGAATATAAATAAATAAGTACTTGAGAGTATTTTAATTCTGACTTTAGAAAAACAGATCAAGCCGCGCCTGTGGCTAGAGAAGCCTGACTGCTTGCTGGCGGGGGGTAAAAGACAGCCGGGGAGGTGGGGAGCTGGGGGCAGGGAGGGCGTCTGTTTTGTAATGAGCTGAAACTTTAAATACTGCATAATATATAATGAAAATGGATAGTTCATTTAACTCTCGGGATAAGTCGGGGAAAACTATTAAAATCCATTACTCATAATGTCAACAGAGTAAGCAATGAGTACGAGAGACGGGAACGCTGTACTGCATCGACACTGAGACATGGAAATAAAGTAATAATCAACCTCGAATGAAAGAGAAGACATTAAGCAACATGAATGAACGTACAAAACAACACGGGCAAAGCCCTTGTATCAGAACAATAAAGCATTACACTACAACAAATAAAATACATTATAAAGGTGTTCCCCGTGCTGTAATGTATAATTATTAGAGGTCAATGAGGAACCTGCACGCTTCATTCATTTCAATTGAACAACGTTTGACTGAACAAGAAAAAAACCAACATGGCGCATACAATGATTGAAAGATATTTCAGACACCTAATGTCCATAGCACTGACCGCATTTACAGGCACAGCAGGTGCTGCTCTGCTCCCCCAGCACCCCCACCCGCCCCCACCCGCCCCCACCCGCCTGGAACGGAGGCTTTGGGGTTCTGAAAAACAGAAAAAATAAATATGGTGCCACTTGTCAACCCTTACGTTCTGCTTAGTAATGACAATGTTTGCCCCCTTGGGTGAAGACATACACCATAATAGATTTTTAATAGCACTACCACCACCCCCACCACCAGCACCTCCCCGCCCCCCCCCCCCCCCCCCCCTTCAAAAAAAAGAAACACATGCAAAATTCCATAATAAGGTGAATACGATACACATAAAAAATAAACATATTCTGTGGCACTCTCATTCAACACACTGTGCAATTCTTTCTCTGCACAAAAGGTTCTCACTGGGGCCGACATTGAGGATATTTCTCTGCAGTGTTTGTATTGAATCCACAACACCCTGCCAAAAATCCTCTGAATCAACATATGCCATGTCTAACTGTGCTGTCTTACTGTGACTTTTAATTTGAAGGTGATCCACCATATATGGCAACCCATGCCGTGACTACCTGTCCATGATGCTTTGAAATTGATTCCGCATTCACAGTGAGGCATGCCAGACAGCATGTCTGCAGTGGTGTTTTCACTCTTAATTTGAAGGTGATCCACCATACATACAGCGATGTGAGTAATGGCTGCCATGCCCCCGCTGCTAGCAGAACAGGTTGGGATGGGGAAGCTGGTGGCCAATCTAGAGCCTCACTGATAACCTCGTGTACATTAGCTGCAGGGGTTGTTCCTACAATAATTGTTTCTGCCAACTTGTGTGGCAGTGCTATGTATGTGACAGAGAGGGGGGAATACAGCAATTTGGTCTGATAAATAATTGATTTCAGAATTGCCATTTTATTCATAAACGACTTTATTCCAAGCACCAAAAAAAATGCTTCTATTACTTTCGACAGAGAAGAATAATTATGACATTGTGCGTGTTGTTGTACACGCTTACAACACAACTGCACTGTACTCCATTTATCTGCTCCTTTTGTTTCGTGCTTCATATTGACGAAACCTCTCACCAACTTCAGGGCCCAATCTAACTTTACACACAGATATGAACTGTTTGTTCACCACTAATAACTGCAGCTCGCTCTGGTTCAACATGTCAGTCACTGCCGATCGAAGGGACGACGTAACCCCTAAAAATAACGATGGCCCCAATTTCAAGGCAGCAATCCTCTTCCCTTGATGGCAGTGAGTAATACCATGGAGACACCCTAGACCCACGCTGGTGGTGGCGGTGGCCAGGGATCTGTGTCACACTAAGCCTCTGACAGGCCCCGGCGCCCTCCCATGCAGGTTAGAGTGTGCCGCTCCAAAGGAGCAGTCGTGGAAAACAAATACCCTTAAACTTACACAGACACACACAGAGACACACACACACACACACACACACACACACACACACACACACACACACACACAGAAACACACACACACACACACACACACACACACACACACAGCTAGGATTTCACTGACTCACAATCATCTTGCGATAGCCAGACACAAGCCCCATGCTAATACGTCTCTGTGCTATAGTATCAATGCACCGGCAGGGGGTCAAAAGGTCAATAAGTAATTAAGACATGGTTGCCTGAGCATTCCCCATGCACACTTTCGGGTCCCGGCGAGAAAGAAAGGCCAGAGATGAAAGGGGGAGATTTCGGCGCAGGTTGATAACGCGGGAGATCGGCTTTCCTTAAGTGTGTGTAAATGTTCCTGTGTCACAGGCAATTAGCATGATTAAGCGATAGAGTGCCATCATGGCGCTGATTAAGAGGACCAGGTTTGGACTGTGAAGGACCGCGCTCCGATCTGACGTAGTGTGAAATATTGATAGAGACATAATGGAAAGTATGTGACTGTTATAACTATGGTTTCATCATTTTTAGAATTTCTCCCATTGTGCGAAGAGTTGCACATATTAGCCAATACCATGCATTGTTTTCGGACATTTTTTTCATTATATTTGTTTTATTTTGATCTAAATTTGGAACTTGGTGAGAATTTAGACTGAGTGTCCTTATACTAAATGTCTAAGATAGTGCTTCTAAACCATCTGATTCACATTCTTCATGCATACAAAGTCAGATTTGTATTGCTTCCCTTGACATCAAGGCCAGTTGAGTTCTTTCCTTAACACATTTGCTGTGCAGTCCCCCTCTCAGCACACAGGGTTTGGTGTTGGTTGGTTTTATTCCAGCTGCGCTGTCAACTCAGTTTGTTGACACTCACGGTCAGGTAAATCGTCTTCTTTCATAAGGTCAACCATTTAAACGCTTTGAACTATTGAATCCTATTCACCAGTGTCATTCACCTAAAACAAAACCCATGTGCACAATTATCATTTAAATAGTAATAATAACAAACACATATAAAATATAGGGATGTGTCTCATCATTAAGATACTGATACATATCTGACCATTCAGATAGTCTGGTCAATCCATCGTACAATATTTCTCAACATAACACAGTGGTTCTACTAAGTAGGTTACCAAGCGCAATGTGTACAATATGTAGGCCAATATCACATAACTCAATAAAGACGAAGGGGCAAGAGGTCCATTGATTTACATGTTGAACAAGAAATTATTCCTACAGCTTCATTGTTGCTAAAAGAGAGAGAGGCCAAGGCCAGAAAATTGGGGTCGCTGATAAATGCTATTAGTAAGAGATGCTGGGGTGTGGGGGTGGGGGGGGGGGGGGGGGGGGGGGGAAATCAATATGGCAGTTTGTCAAGCTGAGTCTCCGAGGGGGCCGCGCTGCAGAGGGGCAGCGTGCCCCGTCAGCAAAGCACATTATCAGAAATCAAAGGCTCACAAAGGCCTTGAGGAAAGGGGATGCGGGCCTGCTAAACAAGGGCCACACTTTGGTAATTAAAAGCCATTTTATCACAGCCGTCCTGTCACCAGCTCTTCTTTGGGCTCTATTGACAAGCTGCTGCATGGAGACTGATCACTAATTCCTCTTTAAATAAATGAGCTATGAGTTATTTAAATTATTGCAGTTCACAGGCAAACTGTGTAGAACGAGGAGAACCTTAACTCTGGGTAGTAGAACGAAGAGAACCTTAACTCTGGGTAGTAGAACAAGGAGGGAAAAACCTTATTGTGGGCACAATATACACATTAAACATCCAAGGAAATATTCTTCATATATTGGTGCCTCATTCCTGTGACAAATAACACATTCCCTGGATTAGGTTTTAGTTATGTTTAACGTACTGATCATAAATAAAAGGTATTGATCAGCAATTTGCATCTTTAAGCCAGTCATTCAATTTGTTTTGTATTATATCCTAGTTGTCCTTCTTATAGTAAAACATTGGTTTTCATATCAGTCACGACAAAAACATCACGCCAGTTGGAAGAGTTCATTTATTGTACTTTCATATATGTTGTTGGTTAGCACATTTAATTATTTTTACATGTCTATGGTGGTGGTCCCTGATACAAAACTATTCAATTCTGTGATGAATACAATGAACAATTCTTACTCATGTCTTCCAGTAGATCATCATAGCTTTAAGTCATAACATGTGACACAGTAGACCTACTGCATTTACTCTTAAATATTTAATGAGATTTAATAATACAGCAATACAATAAATTACAATAGTGCCAAGCTGAAGAAAGCAGAAGTACTGAATATCAACCTTTACATAGCAACAGAAAAATAACTTGACATTTTCAAAGTATATTTTGACTTGCATAGTTCTGTGTGTGTGCTTGGGTCAGTACTGAGCACCTTCGTCTTCTTTGTAGGCAAAATAGACCGTGACCTTTCCAACACTTGTCTGTACTGTTTCAGCAGCCCCCACCACCAGCCAACAGCCAACGCCATAGGCTAATGAGGGAATACCTGCAACAAGTGGATACATTTGTCCATATTCAAGGCTGACACTTCCATAAGGACGTCATTAATTGGCTGCAGCAAATAAAGGGGACACAAAGAAACGCATCACTGATCACATACATCACACTAACCTAGATTGATGACTTTCAGCATGGTAAAAAACGTGTCTTCAATGTCCAGGTTCTGATGGGGAGCCTTGGAGCAATGGTATTTAATAAAAGGGAAGCAACCTGTTCTGAGTATTTGATAGTTAGTTCCCTCGACGCTCCAGTTGAAGTTGGACAGTCCAAACTGATCGTTATCAACGGCGCTATAGCGAACACAGTAAGAGGTCCATGGGGGCAGACCACGCTGCATCAGATGGCAATTCAACACCTCTGAAGCTGTCGGACGGGGTCCAGTCTTGCCAAAAGTGCTTGGAAAAAGCACAATCTTAAGAAAGACGTGATGTATCCTCCTAAATACTTCTTTCATATTGGACTGCAAATCTATTTGTGTCTTTGGATCTTGGTTTGGGTCCAAACTGGCCAAAATAGTTGCAATGTTACAGATCAGCATGTAATGGTATGTATGGTGGAAACTGCATCTCTGCAAAACTGGGCAAAACCGTAGCCGACAATGTGGGCTTAATGTAGACGTAGTTACAAGCAAACGTAAAAGCCGATGCAACGGTATTGACACACAATTCTACCAGAGTACATCCGTTTTCAGTCTTTCTGTTGTCAAGAAGGCTAATGTTATAGAGATAGACAGCTAAACTTTAATATGGAAGCCACCAATGACATAATGAAGCGACCGCACTATTATGTTACACAGAAACGCAGCTGACGACGGGATTACACGTGATCGCGCATATCGTACCACATACAATCGTATAGTTACTACAATTGTTGCCAACCAAGGGGTTGAATAACAACATTTTCTTAACGGATAGAGTGGAGCTCACCTTGTGCTTCTACTGTAATCATCCGTCTGGAAACGGAGCTAAACGAATGTTTCCGCTCAATGACTGGAACAACTCGAAAGATAAAGCTCCTGATTACCAGACTCAATAACCTAAACGGAAACTGTAAAAGCCAGTCGTGTTTTTTATTTCTCATTCACGTTAATCTGTGTTTCGGTAAGTGGCGACATTTATGAATTAATATAACAAATTATTAAAATGAACTCGATCTAGCCCAACTCTATTATTACATCGCCAATATATAGTGCTTCAGTGCCATCACGGTTGGGAATTAAGCTGTCAAAACACCACGAAACCTAAGATTAGTCACATAGCTCTTCTTCAGATGGTTCATCCTCCGATGCTTGCACTTTGTTCTGGGCTGTCATCTGCAGCACATCTTCAATGTCCTTCAGCAAATCCTAATGATAATATAAACCATAACAAAATATAATCACTACCATAACCCATTCTCTGGGTATACCTTTGTTTCAGTAAATGTTCCACAATGTCTGAAAGGGAATACAAGTCCTGCAAAAGCATGAATGAATATACAATACAATGTGATCATGAAGACGAAGAGAGCGATTGCCAGGTCATTAACGTGGTACCTTGAAATTAGTGTCTCCTTGTGTTTTAGGGGATGATATTTCCTGATGAATGACTGACAGATTCCGAGCAAAGGTCACCAGCGCTCCCTGGAGATGGTGGCCGACGGTTCTATTAATGACACCCCAAACAAACGAGTTTACTAATGATCCCATCGCTGCCAGCCCAGAAACAATCACCTTGTTTATCCGCAGCGCTGCTTAAATGAGAACTTTGAGCTGACACTATTGCAGGTCTTTAGGGGAAGGAGGGACCGTGCTTCACCATTATGCGGCCATTAGACGGGATGAGGAAGAAGCCAGAGGATTTGTGTGATAAATATCTTGAATAACCCTCTTCTTTGAACCTGTACAGGCGGCTTATAATCTTAGTGAGCAAAGTGATCTTGGACCCTAATCCACCTAAATGACAGTGTTTTGTCTCTGTCTCTGTCGTCCAGATTGTGTGCATGGCATCACGTGATGGTAGGGAATGTGAGGCAAATGTTTGCACATAGCCTTTCTGCTGTTCGACCTTTTATATTATATATTGTTTAATAGAAACTGGGAAATAGTGCCTTGTTTATACAAGGCACTATTTCCCAGTTCTCTTTCTATTAAGCAATTTACTGATATTGTTATCAGTAAATGGCAGATTTGGAAGTATAACAAATACATTTCTAAGACATTAGGGTTTTTCCATTGTGAGGTGACTTTATTTCAAAGAAACACTTAACAAATGTGGACTCCAAAGTGGTGAAGGGGTCATCCAACTCTATTGATGGGACGGGGCAACATTAAGTGTAACATAAAACATACTCACAACATCCCGATGCTGTGTCTCTCACTGCTGTCATGGAGGACAAACACAGTGCCTTTCTTACTCTGTAACAGAACACACTACAGCGTCACATGTCAGTGGATCTCTCTCTCTCTCTCTCATCTCTCTCTCGTCTCTCTCTCTCTCTCTCTCTCTCTCTCTCTCTCTCTCTCTCTCTCATCACTCTCTCTCTCTCTCTCTCTCTCTCTCTCTCTCTCTCTCTCTCTCTCTCTCTCTCTCTCTCTCTCTCTCTCTCTCTCTCTCGCTCTCTCTGTCATTACCCCTGAGACAGAATCAATCATAAGAGACAGTGGGGTTAACATTGTGTTTACCTTTGTGTCGTATCCGATGCCGTGAGCCCTGCACATGCTGAAGAACACGTTATGGTAGAGGATGGACAGGTTGGTGTGGAGCAGGCGGTTCGCTAGCACGGCGTAGCGCTGGACCACTGCAGGCTATAGGAAGACAGAACAGCGAATGACTGCACCATCGGGTCTGGTTGTGCTCGACTCCCAGCCGGAAGGTTCTGGGTTCAAACCCGGATGACCGCAGTACTACCTGAAGACTTCCTAGTGCACCGTGCCTGACCGGTACCTACCTCATGACCTCACATTTGAATCTGTAAGAGCGTCTGCTAAATGACTAAACACTGAATTGTAAAATATAGTTAAAGGTTACAGCTCCTAGTAGCTGGCGTGCCTTGAGGTCACCGCGTTCACTCATCACACACACAAACTCAACTCGCTCTTTACAGGGATCAGCCCATTTCTCCTCCAGACTGTCAGCACCAAATGCCCAACGGCAATTACACTTCAGTCAATAATAAAAATGCAAGACAAGTGGTTCCTTTTTTTTTTTTTTGTCATACAAATAATTAAATGCTAAAGCTAATAAGGTACAAGATACACTCCCTGTACAACAATTGAAGGACAAAAAAAAGTCCTATTAATCACAATGCAAAAACCGCTTATAATGCATGACCTACATTTTCATAAATGACTCTTTAAAGGATTCGCACATCCTCCGCCTCTACAAATACATGACAAAAAAGAGCACAAACACACAGGAGGGTGCAGACTTACAAGTGGCATACAGTTAAAAAAAACAACCAGGCCCCGGGGCCCCCCGGCACCTTCGGGAGACAACAACAGCAAGACTAAGACCCGGCGAGCTCAGGAGGCAGACCATAACTCGCTGTGATGGCCGCGCATTTATAGCTGTCAGATACTGGACCCTCGCACCACGACAAAGTGTCCAGCAGGGATTTAATTGTGTTTGTAATATGCAGGCCCCTAATGATGGCCGGGGCTGAAGCCATTAACCGGCGCCGCGGCTGAAATGCTGCGCGGGGAGGAAACGCCGAGCCACCGGCGAACAGTTTGATAAAAATAAAACAAACTGGGATCAACAAGCGTAAACTCAGGCATGCTGCTAATAAAAGATGTCTATTGTTTAAGGCCTGGCACCAGGTTGATGAGGTGTTGAGGCACACGTACACATGCATAATGAATATGGTATGAATTATTAATGCGTCGGTTATTTAGGCTCATCTATCAAAATGATAATGAATTCATCAACTAAACACCAATACGGCTCAGTACGTAATTACAGTATTTAGTTGTATTTAACAAAAAATCCTTTGCAAAACACTGATCAATCGCTGAGAACAGTGTGGTTGGAGATAATTAGTTTTGATCCCTCTGCTGGATTTAAAGCAGACTACTGCAAAAACAAACTCAAAGTATTCCACTGAAGCCAGACCGTCAGCTGCTTCACTGTCTCGTCTGTCCGCATGTTCACATGTGAAGTCAAAAGAGGAGTAAAGATAGGTCAATGGAAAGGAACAGGAAATAGTACTTCGGATGACTCTCGGTTTCAGGGGATGTGTCTTGGGTTGGCAGCGGCACAAGTAAACGACACGACCGGCAGTCCAGAGTTGCACCTGTCACAACCAGTAGCAACTGGGTCATGGCGAGCTGGTCGCTGTATCTCAGGTCCAGATCAATAGCCCAAACCTGCAAGACACAACCATGAACTTTACAATCAAGGGCTTCACTGCAGCAACCTCAAACAAAAATAATAAACGAAAAGAAATATTTGCTGTTTCTCAAGGAACTATTGAAGATTAAAGAGTTTTAAAACAGTGTGAGCAAATATTAAATAAGGCAGATACCTTGTAACACCTTTCAATACTATCCATGTTGAGCAATGCAGGGAGAAGAGAAAACACTATTAAATCATTTTGCTTTATATATAAATATATATGTGTGTGTGTGCGTGTGCGTGTGCGTGTGTGTGTGTGTGTGTGTGTGTGCGTGTGCGTGTGCGAGTGTGCGTGTGTGTGTGTGTCTGAATTAAGAAAGGCCACACCACCCGTGCAGAGAATATCCTACTCTAAATGTGTCCGTATGCACCCATGGTTATTCCGTTAGGCCGTGCGTCTGGCGGGGACCGTACTTGTGATATGTGTGGTAAATGGCGTCATTATAAGTATATTAAGGGGTCAGGTATGGTCGTTAGCCTTTCCGCTTAAACGGGGCTAATTTTCCCCGATAATAACCTAATAGCTATGCCCTC
>JAXIVH010001575.1:5000-19581 GCA_036785325.1 Urophycis tenuis | reverse complement strand
TCGCATGAAGATAATTACAATTCACATCAACATGAATAAATAATACGCTGAAGTATTAAAGTAATCTTTGGCTGGCGCGTTGTAAGCAAAGAAAACACAGACGAAAAGACGAAATCCTCCTTGCCGCTGGAGAATCTGCCACAGCCAGATGAAGAGGTATTATTTTCTTTTCGCTTCACTAAAAGCCACAGTAGGCCATCAGATGAAGCAATGATACACACACAGACTCACACACAGACACACAGTCTCACACACACACACACAGACACTCTCACACAGACGCACACACACACACACACAGACACTCTCTCTCACACAGAGACACACACACACACAGACACTCTCTCTCACAAAGAGACACACACACACACACATGCGCGCGCGTGTATACACACACAATTGCTTACACACGCATGCACACACACACTCACTCACGCACGCACACACACACACACACTCACTCACGCACACAGAGCGGTAGAGAGCGGTCCCGGCGTAGAGCCCCCTGTGCTGCCGCAGTGCCAATCTGGGGTAGCGGAGCAGGCCAGGAGGCTGCCTGTCCTGGCCGCCTGCCAAGCATGCAATCAATGAAGCCCGGAGTCAATGAGACCAGGAATCAGAGGCCGCCGCCCCCTCCCCACACACACGCACACACACACACACATGCACGCACGCACACACATGCACACGCACACACACATACACATGCACACGCACACGCACACACACATACATACACACCATCTCCACCCACACACACACACACACACACCTCACCTCCCCCAATATCTCTATCCATTTCTCTGTTTTTCTCTCCATCTCCGTCTCTCTCCATGTCTGTCTCTCTCTCTCTCTCTCTCCCTCTCTCTCTGTCTCCCTGTCTCTCCCCCCCCCCCCCCGCCCCCCCAAGTCCATCTGTCTCATGAGCTGCAGAGAAAAAAAACAGTGAAGGCACTAAAATGAATCACTGCTCCACACCTTTGCATTCTTTTCTTTCTTTTGAATCTTTATTTTAAGGTCATCTTTCTCCCTCTCTTCTCCCTATCTTGTTCTCTTTCTTTATCTCTCTCTCTCTCTCTCTCTCTCCTCCCTCCCCTCCTCTCCTTATAGTAACAATCTACCTACTCTGAAGAGCACCTATGTTTTTTCGCTCTGTTGAAAAAAAAATCCTGATTTTGATTTGTGTGTCTCCACTTCAGCTCATCTGGAGTGGAGAGAGAGAGAGAGAGAGAGAGAGAGAGAGAGAGAGAGAGAGAGAGAGAGAGAGAGAGAGACAGAGACAGAAAGAGATGCTTGATTCAAATAGCTGACCCAATTCCATGCGAATGAAATAAAAACATTGGACGAGGTAATGTTTTTTCCCCTCTGCCGAGACCCGGAGGGCAGATTAGTCAAGGCGGGGGGGCTTGCTGAGGCTCGGTGAAGACCGGCTCTCCCACCGCTCAGCTCCTCCTGTTCCACTGTTTGGACAGGGGTAGCTAAATTAGCCCCCCGACAACCCCAACCCCCCCCCCCCCCACACACACACACACACACGCACGTGAAAAATTAAGCTTTTCTGGTTGATCCCCACCCCCGGTGATTGTTGTGATCGAATCCTTCGAGCTTCCATTTCGGCGGAGCGCAAAATGCTTTCCCACTCCAGGAGTCGTCTGCCACTCTTTATCTACGACAGAGCACCACCGCATGTGCAAGGCAGTGTGCTGCCATTGTCCTGCAGATGTAGTGCCCCGCAGGCACTACACGCACACACACGCACGCATGCGCGCGCACAACACACACACACACACACACATGCGCGCACACACACGCGCACACACACGCACACACATTCACAAACACACACACACAAAACACACACCGTCTCTCAGATTTTGAGTAACCTGTGGGATTATGGAAGACACATCTTGCTAGAGAAGTAGAAATGTGTTTGTGTGTGTGTGTATGTGTGCATTGTGGCACGGTAAGTGCAGTATAGGCTGCCGGTGTATGTTCTGATGCTACTCCTCTCTGGGCACTGCGCTTAAAGTGGCGGAGCATTAACAATGCAGCGTGTACGCGGTCATGCTCTGTATGCACAGAGCTTTAACTCGGATAATGAGCTCCCTTTCTATATGTGAAACGCCCCGAGGCGGACTCATGACCGCCAAACATGACCTGAGTGTGTCTGAGAGATGGTGCCTCACAGATCCTGAGGCTCTGCGCACGCTGGACGCACACACACACGCTCACCACACACACACATACATGAGCACGCAGACACACGCGCGCGGCGCGCACACACACACCCGCGCACACACACACACGCGCGTGCACATACACACACACACGCACGCGCACACACACACTCACACACACGCACACACAGTCTGTAACCGTTGTGATTTGCACACCAACACTATTTAGATTTTATTATCTTAGATTGTATTCGACACCTTTATTTCATATCCCGTCCAATTGTATTTTGATTTTACATTTTCTTTTCAGGGTGCTTACTTACGTGATCCCCACCTGTTCCACGTACCCCCGTGTGTGTCCGTCGGTTCGGTTTGTCAGCGCTCTTCATTTCCTGGGCCTTCCTGTGTGAGCCTGACGTCTGCCCGACCGTGGGTAATAGCTCCAACGATGCCTCCCCAATTTAATTTGGTCAAAGTGTTTCTATGCAAATTGACGTAATCTCCTACTTCTCAATTGACTTGCAAATGTATTTTGTTGCATTTTCTTCTGTATAGAGCCGTGGTGCAGTGGAGTTATGCTGCAAACTTTTTAATGAATCAACAAGCAAATGATGCAGTTTTTTTTATACATTAATACAAGACACACGTAAAGTCAGTATTGACCTTTTGATTTTCTTGCTGTGGATTTGTCCTGTGAAAGTAACCACATTACAGAATTTGGTTATAAGACAAACAGATTTGTCTTAAGAAAACAATCAGGAATGCACGCACACACACACACACACACACACACACACACAAACACAGACACACATATGCACACACACAAACACACAGATAAAACTAGCAACAATGTAGTGCATGAAATAATCAAACACAATAGGTCAGAGGTCATAGGTCGGGTTAATGCAGCTCTTTTCGCACCGACGGTACACACGGACCATCAGTGACTTCCGAAAGGGGGCCGAGAAGGGGGGTACGCAGGGGGCTGGGGTGAACGGTGTGGGGGGGGGGGGGGGGGGGGGGGGTGCATGTTTGGGAACAAAGGTGGGATTCATACATTTATAGAAAAAATAAATACAAAAACCCGCCTCAGTCAGCTCCCCGGTGGAAGAGGAAGAAGAGGCAGGAGAGGAAAAACAGTCCCTGCGCCACCCCGACAGCAGAACACGCACGGCGGTCAATTGGCTGTTTGTTTTAGCACCGGACCGGCCGGCTGCTGCTGCTGCTGCTGCTGCTGCTGCTGCTGCTGCTGCTGCTGTTCATACCGACGGGTGGAGGTAGGTCCGCGCCGAGGCTTTCTCATGTTCTGCTCCCCCCCCCCCCACAGCTACACCCTCCGGGGTCTCCAGCTAGGTGGTTAGTTCAGCTGGCAGTCACCTTTAATTACATAGGGTGCAGAGGAGGGGGGGGGGGGGCGCACACACACATGCACATGTATGATTCACAGACACACACACACACACATGCATGATACACACACATAAGCACACACAGGCACACATACACAAAGACACATATATACCCCCCCCCCCCCCCACACACACACACACACACACACACACACACACTTACCTGCACACATGCACACACATTGACTCTAGTTGCTTGGGAGTTGACATAAAAATGAAATGTAGAAATATAAAAAAACATATTTAATGACTAAAAACAGGGCGTTATGCAACCTTATTGCAGTGCCACTCACAACACATGTCCTATAGTGGGCTTTAGCTTCATGCTGGCTGTAATAGATACCACCATGTCGCACAGTTACTCTTGTCAAAATCAAGTCAACTGTACCAGGTCTTAATTCTATGTGTAGCGTAATATTCTGGCGAAGTGTGTTATTCAATTATATGGCATCTTTTTTTTCCTCTTTTTGCTGTCAAAATGTGTTCCTGCTTAACCTCACTGCAGTTCGCCTCACCACATTTTCTGACCAATGAGAGTAGAAAATGTTTATGCAGGTTGACCTCAGGGAGTGTATGTCTGTGTGTGTGTGTGTGTGTGTGTGTGGTGTGTGTGTGTGTGTGTGTGTGTGTGTGTGTGTGTGTGTGTGTGTGTGTGTGTGTGTCTGTGTATGTGTGTCTGTGTGTGTGTGTGTGTGCGTGTGTGTGTGTGTCCTGCCCATGGTGCCTGGGTGTCTTCCATTAGGATGTGATTATCATGATGGAAAACATCTCCAGACTCCATCTGCCGCGTGCTGTCCGTAATGCATCCGTTATCATCACACACCCATCCTCATCGCACTTCCTTCAATCACACCGCGGACCCATTCACCGCTCCTCCATCCATCCCCTCGTCCATCCTCCTCCCTGTAGGACCCCCGTCCGCACACCCTTCCCACTGTCCATCTGTGTGACCGCTCATTCTTCTGTTTATCTATCCTGTTACCAATATGCCTCTCCATCCATCCATCCATCCATCAAATTGTGCATCCATCCTTTCTCCTATGTATACATCCAATTGCCATTTATAAGTCTTTTCTCCCGTGGATTCTTCCTTGTAAAATCTTTCCATCCATCTATATCTATCTATATTCATCCATACCAACAGCCACACAACCAGCATCCATTTTACAGTCTATTCATCAGCCCACCCACTGCCTATCCATCCATCCACCTAATCAACTAGCATTTTACAGTATAGTCATTCATCCATCTCGCCACCCACTCGTCATCATCATCATCATCATCATCATCATCCAACCCAACCCGTCCTTCATGCATTTTGTCCTGCATCTCTCCAGCTCCTCTCATGTTTCTCCATCCTCCACTGAAGGAAGGTTTAGAGTGTAGGGGGTGCAGAACACACAAAGGATGCAGTACTCGGACACATCGCTGCATACACACATAAACACGCACACACACACAGGCACACAGACACAGATACACACACACACACACAGACACAGACATAGATACACACACACACACACACACCACGACACACCACATTCGCTATCCAGGAAAATATAATTGGAAAAAAATCAACAACAAAGACACCAAAAAAAACATCCACATTTGAAGTGTAGCTCTTTCAGGTTTTATTTTTATGAGCGACCATTTTTGTATTCAAATGCTTTGTTTGTCTCTATCGATCTCGTCTCATTCACAAAAACTGCAGCCGTTGGACAAATCCGGCAGTAGGAGGAAAAAGTGAAATAGAATAACAAGTGTTCAATAGACACCCCCCCCCCCCCCCCCCCCCCCCTCCACATCGCCCATCCTGGACATTTACGGTAGCGACGTTAAAAGCATCATTATTCAGTTATACAACAGAGACAACATGGTGGTGGTGCTGGTGGTGATGGAGGAGGAGGGGGTGGGCTTCTTCTCCCAAGTCTGTTGCCCAGTAACTGGGGATAGTCACTAAACCCAAGGGCTGGAGCTGAGACCTTTCAACATGCGGCGGGTGGTGGGGGGGGGGGGGGGGGGGGGGTGGTCCTCCACAAGATGGCGTATGAGCCATTACAGTGTGAGGGACTGTCATTGTACTGAATCTGACAGGAGCCATAATCAAGCCAGAATAAAGGACCCACATGGTGCACTTTTCAGATACAGTGCGAGAGAGCGAGTGGAGACAAAGAGACCGATAGACAGGCAGGTCGACTGACAGACAGACAGACAGATGTTCGCCAGTCCACATGTTTTTTTTTTAATGCTGTTTTGGACGACATTTGTGGTGCAACAGAGACAACAGTGTGTGTGTGTGTGGTGTGTGTGTGTTTGCTGTGTGTGGGGGGTGAGTAGGGTCGGTACGTTGCGGTGCTAGGGTGGGTCGCAGGCCAGTCGTTCCAGCCCCCCCCCCCCCTCCCTTCCCTGCTGCTTGACTTAAGCCAGCAGTGGCTGGCCGGCAGCCAATCACAGCACAGGAAAGCAGTGCCACTTCAGTTCAGTGTGTCAGAGCGCACATGCTAGTGGGAGGAGAAGGAGTAGGAGGAGGAAGAGGAGGAGGCGTATGAGTGGGGATGGGGGGGGGGATGTTGCAGACAGGGTGGGGGGGGGTGAGGGAGGGAGGGAGGGAGGGAGGGACGAGAGAGAGAGAGCTATGGATGGCGGGGGAAAGAAGGAGACAGGGAAATGTCGGGAAAAGGAAGGGAGGGGACGTACAGGCACGGCAAAATCACACGAGAACACTCAGATACGGAGTGAGGGATAGAGAGACATGGGGTGCGGTGTGAGAGAGAATGAGAAAGAGAGAGAGAGAGGGAGAGATGGGGCGGTGTGTGAGAGAGAGGGGGCGAGAAAAGAGAGTGAGTGAAAGAAAAAGATGGGGAAAGGGAGAGAGAGAGAGTGAAGAGAGAGAGAGAGAGAGCAATACAGAGGGAGAGAGAGGGGCATGCGGCGGTGTTAGACAGAGAGGAGAGAGCCAGGGTGGGGGGGGGGGGGGGGGGGGTTGGTGTGTATTGTGTATTGAGGAGAGCAGCGGTGTGTGTTCCTACGGCAGCCTGCAACGTCCCGACGGCTGGGGTGCTGCTGCTGATACAACACACACACACACACACACCAATGCAACATCCACACAGACCCATGCATACTGATGTAGCCCCTGCAGCGGCAGCATCACCTACCCACCCCCCCCCCCCCCCCCCCCACCCACCCTCCTCGCCGAACACACCTCCACGCCCCGTACAACACAGACCATACCTCGCACCCAACTGAACCTACCGTAGGACGATGCGGTGAAGAATTGAGTTGATTATATATTATATATTATTTTGCAGAAGCGGCGCGAAAATTATCCTGTTTTGTCTGTGTGTGCGCATCTGTGTTTGTGTCTGTGTGTGTGTGTGTGCATTTGTGCCAGTGCACGTCTGCATGTGTGTGTGTGTGTGTGTGTGCTGTGTGCACATGTGTGTCTATGTGTGTGCGTCTGTGTGTATGTGTGTGTGTGTGCGTGTCTGTGTGGTGTGCGTACTGTTTTGTGTATGGACAACGATGAGTGACAAAGAATACCGTGAAACGCTTGGTGGGGGGGCAGTGGGGGGGGGGGGGTCAATGGTTAGGGTGACCAAATAAAGAAGTAAAGACCCACAAACACGAACACATAAAGAGGCCGGGTCAACACACGCAGCGACATCCCCCCCCCCCCCCCCCCCACCACCACCCTCTTGTGTAAAAACGTCACGTAACAAACCGTCCTGCGCCGCGGTCCCCCCCTGTCCATTGTCACCCAGTGACGCTGAAGCAGAGTGGCCACACTTGTGTCGCGTCAATTCCGGCCAGCGGGGCGGCTCGCCACGTTTCCGTGGCGACCTGCCTGCCGCCGTCTGTGACCCAGTCTGCGTTATGGTCCGCAGTGACCCGAGGGTGTGTGTGTGTGTATGTGTATGTGTATGTGCATGTGGGTGAGTGTGTGTGTGTGTGTGTGTGTGGGTGTGTGTATGTGTGTGTGTATGTGTGTGTGTGTGGGTGTGTGTGTGTGTGCATGCGTGTGTGTGTGTGTGTGTGTGTGTGTGTGCATGTGTGTGTGTATGTGTGTGCATGCGTGTGCATGTGTGTGTGTGTGTGTGTGTGTGAGTGTGTGTGTGTGTGTGTGTATGTGTGTGTGTATGTGTGTGGGTGTGTGTATGTGTGTTGGGGGGGTGGGGCGGGATTGGACAAGGCCGTCCGACGCCAGACAGTCAAGGCGGAAGGCAGAAGGGACAGCTTAAGCCCCGTGGCTGTTGTTGCGTTGGTTCAGCGGGCCGCCCGCCCGCCACCCGTAATCGGGCCCGGGTTAAAGCGGGCTGAGCCCTTTCTTTCCTCTCATTAAAAGGCATACGGATAATCGCCCTCTAAGCAGCTGGCTCACGCCTCATGTAAAACAACAAATATCAGTTACAGCACATCAGTGGCTGGGCAGGGTGTCCGAGCAGGGAGGCACACAGACACAAACACACACACACACACACACACACACACACACGCATAAACACACACACACACATAAACACACACACGCGCACATACACACATAAACACACACACATACACAAACACTTAAACACACCACTGGCCCAGGTGAGCTTGCCGCAGGTGAGGTGCACATTCACTTTATTCATGAGACACCAAAGAGGTGACTTTTGACTGGAGTCTGAGGTGAGTTCATACAGGACACGGATTGATCACATGGGCCACGATGATGACTCTTCTCGCTTAGCTATTCTGGATGCCATGATGTCATGCACACAACGTTGCTGGGAATCCTGAGAGTCTTGCTGTACATCTTATCTGGTGATTGGATACCTTGGATCTGCAGTCCAAACTGTATAATATAATAAAAGATAATATAATATGACAATATAATATAATTGAGGCCTGAACAGGTAGGATCAGAGTATCATCTATAGGCCTATTTCTTTCTCGGGTGGAACAAAAGAGATGGTATTAGTAATACAAATGTTGCATGAAAAATAGGCTAGCCTACAATTGTATTTATTTGTTTACAACGTGTGTTCCCCTGATGCATGCAAGATGCATTTTAACATAGGAGGAGATGGGCAGAATGCTTTTTTTTTTGTTCACTGCAACGTGCTATTGCTGCGCTAAACCGTTCGTATTTCCCTTCTTAAACCTTTCCTGTTGGATCTGCCTCTGACCATAACATTAATTATTTTGAAGTAAATACCCGTGTCTCGTTAACAAGCGCATGGAAACCGAGCGTCGAGGAAGGAGCGGCTGTGTCAGAAATTAACAACAGGGTTTCGTCCCATCACAAATTGCAGGGTTACTCTCCATCCAAGGCTCCGGACGTACAAGCACGGCGGCTGTGATAGGTTGGTGCCGTGAGGAAAGGTACCGCCCACTGTACGTTCGGACCCTTGGATCTCATATCCACAAGGAGGCTTACGATTCTAGGCTTCCGAGAAGAAGCAGGGTTTCTATTTAGCATAGCCATTGAACGCGTTGAGTGAGGTGACAATAAAGCAACCGCTTCTCGTCTCAACGGCTTTGAATTGTCTTAAAGTCCCTTTGTGCAGTCCGGAGCAGCCCCGCCCCACGCTTTACACAAAGGCCACGCTGGGCTTTGTGTGGATGCATATGCGACCTCTCACCCCAGTGTGTTCCGCATGTTTAGACTCCTTAGGAGTAGAACAAAATGACTAAATTACCTACCGTTGCCGTTAAATATGGGCTTTGTTAGCACATCAGACCCCCCCCCCCCCCCCCCCCGGATAGACATCACTTCAGCGTTCCTTCGTGTTCACTCTGTAATTTGAACCATAACAGAATCATGAAGCCTGTTGTAACAGTATAAAAATATTTATTTATTTGTCAGTCATTTATTTGTCAGTGGTCCTATCCATTAATTTAGATGAACGTTAATACTCGTAATGGTATTTTAATTATGGAGATAACACAAGAAACATATGTCTTGTGTTATATTTCCCCTTATCATTGTTGACACTAGCCTATATCTTAGGCCTAACCGAGTATAATTATTAAAATATATGGGACTTGGGTTGATTTATCTAACCTGTCTGCCTAATATGAACACATTAACTTTAATCAACATGTAGGCTACTTTGCATGATTTAAGACATGACCTTAATATTAACCAAATTGTGTAAACATTATGTTAATGGTCGAATGTGGATGATGTAAATACTTCAAGCAAATAAACAAAAATACTTTTATTCGTATAATTTCCAGGGCAGTGGGACTATTTTGATGTGAAGAGACAACAAAGGAGGGAGTGTATCTGAGGGGAGTGGATAGGCTTGTTTTTTTCCCTTCTTGCGACCGCCCACTTGAAGCCTTTCAGCCAATTAGCTGTTGGCTATGCAAATCTGGAGCAGCACTGCACTGTCCCTGCCCAGGCGGTGACGTCACCCTTCCATATCCCCCCACAGTAGTGTTGTCTGGCTTTGCAGCAGTAAGTCAGACAGAAAACAGAAAAGAGCTGAGTGAGCCGAGTTGGGGAGGGACCCTTTGAAGGAAATATTCACCACCGCCGGCATTCCAGCAGATCTGGAATACGCAACTGTGCTGCGACCGTAGACACAACACATCCAGGGGACCCTGTCTCTGGAACGGCGGATATCTTTTTGCGTGTGTGTGCTGTGCACTGATTCACAGCTGTGTGAGAGAGTGTGTGTGTGAGGCATCACTGAATCGCACCAGTGGCTTGAAACCGGGTCCGGTGCCCCCCCCTCCTTTTCCCCGATCATTCCTTCTTGCCCTCCTTCTGCGTTCCCCCCCTTTGTCTTATCCTCCCCGGCTACGAGACGGCTGCAGTCGCAAGATGCCCAGCTCGCTGTTCGCCGACATGGATAGGAGCGGGAGCAACCAAGGGGACGCCTTGGACGACCAGAGAGCTCTACAGATAGCGCTGGACCAGCTTTCCCTCCTCGGCTTGGACAACGACGACAATTCGTTGTATGACAACGAACCCCGTAAAAAGAGTGTCAACATGACCGAGTGTGTCCCCGTGCCCAGCTCCGAGCATGTGGCTGAGATCGTGGGCAGACAAGGTGAGCCATTTCTTTCAGTAATGTCCCAAATAGCCCGCATCTATCTACACTCGCAACGCAAGCGTGGTCCGCTCGTAGGGCAGTACAGTTGTTCTCCTGGCTGGTGTTTGTGTGTTCTCCCCTCAGCTGTGGGGCTGGGCGGGTTTGGTGCCTCGGTTACATATGCGCAATGTCCCACCTCACTGCAATACTGGTGCGGTTGTTGTTGTTATTGTTGCGTTTGTTAGTGTTTCTATCAGCAATAACAATAAAAAAGGAACAAATGGGACTCATCCCATATATTCCCCTTTCATGTGGACCAGGCTGTGACATTGTAAAATTTAAAGTCCACCCTAAACCGCATTTTTCTTTTGTTTTGTGTTATTATTATGTTGTCCCACTGAGGCTGCTAAGTCCAGCATTACTTTTCTGTCTCTGTCCTCAACGCTGGGAACAATTTGATTCCTGCTGGGCATGAACTTCCATGGCACCCATTGTTAAAGGGGTCCTTAGGTTCCGTATAGGGCGTTGGAATACAACTTAATGCGCCAATGTCAGGAAATGGAACATCGCTTTCCTCCCTTTTTTATCTCTTCTTTCCATATGCCATTTAACCCTGCTTTCCATGTCGTTGTCGAGTTGGAAAGGAAAGCAGCCACGGTAATTTGAGGTGAATGTTTACTCAATCACATGTAATGTAAGCACTGATTCAGCAGTCCCTCTTCTGATCTGGGTTAATTTTTGCCTTGAAGCACCCGCTGTGTGTTCACGGCAGTCGAGCATGTGGTTTGAGTTTATTCTTCTCTCTCTTCTGGCTCTCTCTCTCTCTCTGCTCTCTCTCTCTCTAAAAAGGGTGGTTCCCCTCTGTTTCTCTGTTGGCCTGCGATTCTTGGTTTTTTTGAGACTGTAGAGCTAAAAAAAAAAAAAAAAAAACACACACAGCCCCAAAAGGATATCAATCGGCCCAGCTGTTTTGAGTTGCGCACGAGTAATGAAATTAGCTCCCACCGCCACGTTTTTTTTTTCGCGGGGGCCATTGTTGTTTGTGCTTGGCCGGTGTCCTCTCGCTCACCTCTGGTGTCCCCACCTCCTAGGCTGCAAGATCAAAGCGCTGCGGGCCAAGACCAACACCTACATCAAGACCCCCGTGCGCGGCGAGGAGCCCGTGTTCGTGGTGACGGGCCGCAGGGAGGACGTGGCCATGGCGCGCCGCGAGATCATCTCGGCCGCCGAGCACTTCTCCATGATCCGCGCCTCCCGCAACAAGAACATCAGCCTGAACGGCGCCGGGACCCCCGCGCCGGGGCCCCCCAACCTGCCCGGCCAGACCACCATCCAGGTGCGCGTGCCCTACCGCGTGGTGGGCCTGGTGGTGGGGCCCAAGGGCGCCACCATCAAGCGCATCCAGCAGCAGACCCACACCTACATTGTGACGCCCAGCCGGGACAAGGAGCCCATCTTCGAGGTGACGGGCATGCCGGAGAACGTGGACCGCGCCCGCGAGGAGATCGAGGCGCACATCGCCATGCGCACCGGCGGCCTCATCGAGCTGCAGGACGAGAACGACTTCCACGCCAACGGCACCGACGTGGGCTTCGACCTGCACGGCCACGTCACCCTCTGGTCCAAGCCCGGCGCCGGCTCCGATGGCGGAGGCACCACCGCCGCCGCCACCACCACCACGGCGGCCGGCGCGGGCGCCACCCCCACCTCGGCCCGCAAGCCCTTCTCCAACTACCGCAACGACTCGTCGTCCTCGCTGGGCAGCGCCTCCACGGACTCCTACTTCGGCAACGGCGGCTCGCGCATGGCCGACTACAGCCCGCCCAGCCCCGCCCTCAGCTACACCGCCTCCTCCACCGCCGCCACCAACAACAACAACAACGGCAACAACAACAACAACAACAACGCCAACAACAACACCAACAGCGGCTTCGTGTACGGGCGGGAGGCCAACTCGCCCGACTGCTCCGACCCGACCTTTGACTCGTCGCCGGGCTTCGAGCCCGCCACGGCGCCGCCCGGCCTCCTGTGGGCCCACTACGAGAACCACCGCGGGACCCCCTCCTCCGCCGGCGGCAGCTCCCCCACCTCCACCGCCTCCTCCTCGTCCTCCTCCTCCTGCTCCTCCACCGCCGCGTCCGCCGCCATATACGCCGTCAACGCCACCAACGCCAACGCCGTGCTGGCCAGCCAGAGGAGGGCGGCCCCCCACCCCCGAATGTCCCCCCCGCTCCACGGTCACCCCGGGGGACCCCTCCCCGGCGCCGTCAACGCCGCCGCCGCCTCCTCGGAGCACCCGCTGGCCCGCAGGGTGCGCAGCGACCCCGGCGGGGGGCCCCTCAGCTTCACCTACCCCGGCGGCCCCGCCACGCTGCCCGGCCCCCACCACCTGCCCGGGGTGCCGTGCGACTCCTCCTCGGTGTCGTCCAACTCCTCCTCCTCCTCCACCTCTTCAGGCACCAGCCGCAAGGGCAGCCGCGACTGCTCGGTGTGCTTCGAGAGCGAGGTGATCGCGGCGCTGGTGCCGTGCGGCCACAACCTGTTCTGCATGGAGTGCGCCAACCGCATCTGCCAGCGCAACGCGCCCAAATGCCCCGTCTGCCAGGCCAGCGTCACTCAGGCTATTCGTATATTTTCATAAGAGGAAGAAGAAGAAGAAGAGCAACAACGACAGACTTGTTATCTTCTGGGTCACTGTGGTCGCCGATGGCGGCCACCAAGAACTGACTCTTTACAAAACGGCTTCACCGGAACTCTGAACCCCCCCCCCCCCCATGGAAGGAAGGAGTGTACATAGAGTTATACATATGTAGATGTAAGAGCCTGCAGTATCCAAAAAGAAGGGACGGCCGGCCCCCAACAATCAAGGGGCCCGGTTGACATGTTTTGGTTTTTTTTATATAACGTACTGTTGCTTGGGTAAATATTTTCAACATCTAGATGCATGTTTTAAATATTACAGCATAGTAATTACTTAGCTCTAGTTAAAAAAAAAAAAACGTACCTTATATTTATGAAGTAACGAGACATGTTTGTGTGAGTGTGTGTGCGTGCGTGTGTGTGTGTGTGTGTGTGTGTGTGCGTGCGTGTATGCGGAGACGGGTCGTTGAGACGGTTGAGACCAAGGTACCCAGGGTTCGCTAGCTAGCTAGCTAGTCAGCCTGCTAGCATAGCAACGCCTTCCAGTGTCGCCCACCGAATGTACTGACAAGTGGAGAGGCAGAGTACTGCTCGAGGTGCCGTTGAGCCAGTCAGGTCTGTGGTCTTCATGCAGACGAGGATGCTTGCGTACCTGGCATTCGTTAAACGTCAACAACAACAACAACAACAACCATGTGACGGAGCTCTACAATGATATAATCTCCGGAATTATGTACAGAAAAGAATAGAACACTCACAACAACAACAACAACAACAACAACAAAATCCACAATTTGAAAGTTTCAATTACATTAATACAGATTGAAGTATTTTATTCTTTTTTGACTTGAAAAGATTATATTTCTTATTGCAAAGATGTTTACAAGATATTTTAATTTAAGTTCAGTGAACTTTTGTAGCTGGGTTAAAATATTGTTTATTTTTTAGTACGGCCTAATGGCATTGATCACTGTATTATTTGAATAGCACGCGGCTGTGGGCGGGGAACAAATCCACAGACGTGTGTTGCATTTGACAGTATTCTGTTGGGATGGAGTTTTTTATAGGTTCAGCAAAAAAAAAAGTCTTTTAATCCGCTTCACCCAGCATATTTTTTATTCAGTAATATAAAAGCATATTTTATTCTATATTATTATGAATCGTTACAAATGTATGATACTTAGTAAGTTGGGACGAAAAATGAATCGTGTATATGCTTTCTAAAAAAATTTGTATGAATTAGATTCCGAGTGGGAATTACAGACTTCTGTTGCACCACTATAGTTTTAGTATTTCTATTTTAATACATTTGTTTACCACTTTG
>JAXIVH010001574.1:7500-12500 GCA_036785325.1 Urophycis tenuis | reverse complement strand
CAACATCCTCAGAAGGAGAAAAATGACCGACATTGGGAGGTTGTCGCTCCGAAGTATCGTAATGAATGACTTGTTAATCGAGGTGGATGCATTGTTAACAACTGACCACACGAGGGAAGTATTTCATAGCCTAACTGTGGGAAGAGGCATTTCGCTGTTGTTCGTGTCTGTCCCCGTAGGGGGTGCTATCGCACAAGATTTTCACAAACAAGGTTTGTTAACGTTAACGTTATGTCAAAGACAGATACATCCTGACCTTGTTTGTTTATGAAATTGAAAAAATAACACAGAAAAAGCTCTGACACTCACAAATATACGCACACTCACACACACACACACACACACGCACACGCACACGCACACGCACACACACACACACACGCACACGCGCACCCTCAGAACCGTGTCCCTAATTTACCCAGAGCTATGTCAGCTATGCTCGGAGGAGTGGCTGTTGGTGACTGTGACCCCTCAAGCTTGCAAGAACTCTCTCTCACACACACACACGTACACACACTCACTCACTCACACACGCACACACACACACACACAAACACAGACATACACACATACACACACAAACACACACACACGTACACACGTACACACACAAACACGCTCACTCGCTCACTCACATACACACATACACACACACACAAATGTGCTGCACTAGGAAAACGGTTTTATGGTGCGATATTCAGGTAATCCCACCTATCATCGAATCCTTCACAAGTTGTAAATCGTAGTCAGTGATGTGCTCCTGGGTTAATGCTCCCTGACAGGTCTACGTATAACATGCTGTATCAAACAAAGCCCTTGGTCTTGTTGAGAAAAATAGAAGGGCAAACAGACTTTTGATGCTCAAAATGTGAGTTTAAAGTCCTGAATGTCATGGAAGAAGTCATGAAAGAAGAAAAGCAATCTGGCTTCATAGTGGTTGTAAGAAACATTTTTTATTGATTACTTTCAAAGTAGTTATGGTAATATATCAGTAACAGAATAGAACAGAGCCCAGCATTGGGAGGAGGGTGTAGCTCTTGGTGTAGGCCTGACTCCAACCAGGCAGTTGTCATTAGAAACCTGAGGTCACTTCTAACTGAACCATGATCCCGCCGATCACGTGACTAAACAAGTCCAGAGCAGGCCACGCTCTCACGCTGAAATTCTCATTTTGCTCACCATTCCGTTGTTTTTTTCTTGTTGTGGCGTTAAGCGGAAACACACAATCTCAAATGACTTTTTTAAGAGGGAGAACGGAGTGAGAATGAAAGGGTTAAAAAAAAAAACAACAACCTTACATTTACAGAGTTTACATTTCACTTCTAATGCAGCGCTGTGGAGAGTCAGCAGTGAAACACAACGCGGCTGGCATCGCCAGACAGACCGTGCCAGCGTGTGACAGACAGATCCGGTTCCGGCACCACAACCAATCAGCCAGGCACGCGCTCGTTGAAGCCCCTCCCCTTCCGGTTAGCGGTTGATTACGGAAGCGCCAAAGCAGGGAAGACACTGAGCGGTAGCCCATGCATGCTGGATATTAGTCTTTTATTGGTATACTTTTATGAGTTACGTTAGAACATACAGTATATGTGTCTGTGTTTGTCCAACATAGCCGCCACGTTTCGTGGATCTGTCTGCATGTGTCTGTTCATACAAATGTGATGAATTTCTGCATACTTTCTTTTTGACATACAAGTGTGTCGTTTGTAACATATATCATAACTAGAGGTGTGTGTGTTGCAAGGTTTTCAGAAATGACTACAACATGTGTTATAGAATCACTAGCAATTCATAATGCAACAGCAAGCATTAATACACACACTCTCCCATTACAGTGTAACACAACATATCACAACATGGGAGGATTGTAAACTAGTTTCCGCCTGTTCGTTTTTTCTGTTTTTGTTTTTATTGAATAATGTAAGTGTTCAGGCTAGATTGTCATTAACATTTGTTATGCACATCTTTATAAACAATGTATCATACAGTAGAGAAGAGAGTTACATTATTATGGACTTCAGAGGGCAGAGACTGAAGTCGATCAATACTTCAAGTAAAAAAAATGGCATTTGATGTCACCACTGCAAACTAAATCAGTCGTAAATCTCCCGCCAAAAAAAGCACTCAGTTCTCTTTAAACATATGTGTGTTTGTGTTTATCTGGTCGTCTCTAAATATGGCTTAATCTCTGCTTGTATTGATGTATTGAATTGGGTTAATAGAAAAATAATGTGAATAACAGCTACAAGGCTAGTGATGCCTGTAGCATAGCTGACACTTGGGGGCCACAGCGCTTAGTTACAATATAGTTCTGTGGAGGCAAGCTGGCATCAGGAGAGTTTAATGGTCATACAAATGAAATAAAAACAATGGTGAGTGTGAACAGTAGCTGTGTGCACAGTTGCTAAAATAAAAACCAAAAAGCCGTAATGTAATGTACCATTAGCCTTCGTTATAAAAACCAACTCAACAAGTACTTTGGATGACTGCACAATACTGACATTTGATGCGGTGTTTTCATTCATCAAAGCAAATTAGCCAACCTAACATTAAATTTCATATTACAGTAGCTGAACAAAATAAGGTATTTTATTTTATATATATTTAGACACGCTGTCGACTGTATTCACTATAGAAGCGAGTTCCACAGAGTTCGCCCCCTCTGGTTATGATCCCCTGGGTAACTCCTAACTGAACTGTAAATCATAGCTAACTCCTAACTGAACTGTAAATCATAGCTGTAATTTATCGGAATGGTAAATATATAGCACCGTCTTTGTTGAAAATAAGAAATAGAAAAAAATAACGTCAATAAAATTCACAAATAGAAAAGAACCAAAGCTACTCTGAAAGTCTGTCCTAGATCCATCTGGATGTCGGTCTGTAGTTTAATGTCTGGATGTCACAACTCGTAGCAAGCTCCTCAAAATGGATTCCACTCTCTTTCTAATGTGTGCACATGCATTTGGTTAAAATACTTCAATAAACTTTTTTTTAAAAACTTAATTCTTTGGCAATTACTAAAAGGAAATAGAAGGAAAAAAATAAAACACGACAACGAAACGGCATGTCATTATTTCGTCATTACAAACAACACAGAGGCACTTAATCAGCGAAAAAACAAAGCACCTGCCAGTATCTTTGTCGACAGAGCAACACAAAAACTATGTACACATATGTAAAAAGTGTTATAAATAGGTTTTAAACCATAGATACTATATACATCCTCAAATAGAGACAGTAATGATTTGATTGCTTCGGAGTCGTCGTTTTTTTGTGGTTTTTGCGTTGTGGTGGTGGGTGGTGTTTCTGTTAACCCTTTGGTTTTAGATGTGGATGAGCTGGGGGGCCGGGTGGCTTCAGGAGGGGCTAACAGACATCAGGCCCCTCCCCCTCCTCCCCCCTCCTCTTGCTAAGAGTGTGGGGGGGGGGGGCGGTGCCGCGCGTGTTTGGGGGCGTTGATGATGGCTGAGGTTACTGGGTGAAACAAAAAGCACGGGCAGGGTGACAACGGTGGTGGAGGCGGGGGGGGGGGGGGGGGGGGGGGGGGTAGTGGGGGGGGTCACGGCGCAGGCTGATGGCTTGGCGCTCATTCTCGCTTCCTGAGGATGACGTAGATGAGTCCACTGATGAAGGCCAGGGGGAAGGCCACCCAGGCCAGGATGTAGGAGTAGCCAAAGGAGTCCGTCTCTGGCACCCAGTTGGGGCTCATCACCGTGTAGATGATGCCACCGCACATCACAAACAGACCTGCAGGGGGAGAGGGGAGGGAGAGGGGGGAGAGGGGAGGGGGAGGGGAGGGGGAGGGGAGGGGAGCCAGAGAGAAATGGGTGAGCGAATGGAAAAAATCAGACGGCACAAAAACAAAATAAGCGAGATGACAATAAAGTAAATAATGAGGTGGGCGGTGCAGCGCTGTCCTGCGCCCAATGTGAACCCCACCCCCTTCCTGGCCTCCATCTTTATTCACGCTGCATGAGCTTAGAAGAAGCTTGGGCCTGCTGTCATCTGGGCCCGCTGTGTGCCTCAGGGTTCTGTGTTCTTCAAACCCACTCGCCTCAGGGTTCTGTGTTCTTCAAACCCTCTCGCCTCAGGGTTCTGTGTTCTTCAAACCCTCTCGCCTCAGGGTTCTATGTTTTTCAAACCCTCTCGCCTCAGGGTTCTGTGTTCTTCAAACCCACTCGCCTCAGGGTTCTGTGTTCTTCAAACCCTCTCGCCTCAGGGTTCTGTGTTCTTCAAACCCACTCGCCTCAGGGTTCTGTGTTCTTCAAACCCTCTCGCCTCAGGGTTCTATGTTCTTCAAACCCTCTCGCCTCAGGGTTCTGTGTTCTTCAAACCCACTCGCCTCAGGGTTCTGTGTTCTTCAAACCCACACGCCTCAGGGTTCTGTGTTCTTCAAACCCCCCCGCCCGCCACCTTTTGCTGACATTTGGCCCTGTGTGGCTGGCGGAGGGCCCGGCCCCACGCCGAGCCAGATGAGTGGGCACCTGTACAGCCGCTGTGTGTCTGCCCACCGGGGTTTCCAGTTGGCTCACTGTGTACAGTCCAGGCCAGGGGAGGGGCTAATCTTCTAGCTAAAGGGCGACAGCCAAGACCTGGGGTGCTAGCTTAAGGCTACTGAACACATTCTAGACCAGTTGATGAGGCTAACCCTCTAGCTAAAAGCTACTTAGTACAATGATGAAGCATTAAACCATTGCAAACTGAGGTTACAGTTGATAAGTAAGGCATGGATTCCTATATTGGCCTTCTTTGTGATGTTCTGCAGTCTAGCTGTCTACCTAACTGTCTCTCTGCTCATCTATCTGTCCAGGCCTGTCTGTCTGTCTGCTCATCTATTGGCCTCAGCCTGTCTGTCTGCTCATCTATCCATCTAAAGCAAAGGGAAGTGAGCCGCGACGCGGAGGGGGTGAGGGATTGAGGGGGTCGGGGGTGAGGGGGTGAGGGGTGAGGGGGTGAGGGGTGAGGGGTTGGGGGGGTCAGGGGTATGGGGTGAGGGG
>JAXIVH010001574.1:0-2500 GCA_036785325.1 Urophycis tenuis | reverse complement strand
TAGTTCAGGATAAATTGAAGTTTTGTGACTCTCAACCTCGATCATCGCCAGCCTTTTTGCGCAATGTCCCCTATTTCTGCGAGCAGGCGATAACGCATGGGAGTTGTGATCTTTGGAAATGATTTACATTTTCATTCTGACACAATACTATTCAATGTAAGAAGCATACACACTACTAAAGAAATATCAGGCCAGTAAGGGCGTTTTCTATCAATTTGAATATTTGACCCATCTGCTCCATGCGCGCAATCTCCAATCCAACGCCACTTTATCCAAACGCGCCGTTGTAAAAAAAAGTTATGATGAATACGCATTCCACTTACTTTTAGTGCGTGTATTTCCACAACAACAACAAAAGGATTCCGAATTGAAAGTCAACGTAAAAGCAAGTTTCCCCAAACAGCGCCGCAGTAGTTCCTCTTAGCTCTGAACGCCTCGGACTAAATGAGTGCCAAGGATCGTGCTGCTGTTTTAAAGCGCCTCATTATGGAAAACAACGCCCTGCCTGCGTGGTGACGTCACACAGGGCCCCTCCGGTTGACAGCCAGGATTCCCATTACACATCTATGTCCCATCATACATACGCGTAACAGGCGGTGTGTGGGGGTGGGAGGGGGGAGCTGGCGGGAGTGCAAACTGTATGCTGTGGATCAACCTTTTTTTAGTTATCATTGTTTGGTTCTCATGGCAACCAAGAGACGTAACGGCTTCAACTGCAATCGAGGAATTAAGTTGTGTATTTACAGGAACATGATCTCTTTTCTCCCTAGTGAATCACTCCGTAATGACTAAGGAATGTCAGGTGGATCACATGTTACATGTAAAGTTAGAGTTAAAGTAAGAAACTACTCTGGACACTTATAGAATAAAACATGAATATACAAGGTATAGGATTGTTAATATTATTATTAGGATTACTATTATACACTAGTCTACTAATTCATACATAGTTGATAGTTAACTACTTTTAACCAAATACGTATTCTGTGATGGTACAACTTAAACATAATGACAACACTATAAATTATAGTCTTTATTATTGTACACATCACTCCATCTGTGATAACAAAAGTCCATCTTATTGTTATTACTTTCAACACCATGAACATCTCATATAATCAGACTCTGTTGTCCAAAGCTTTGGGCTGAAATGACCCACATGTGCTGCTGGCAACGGCAAACACAGGGGCTGTTGGTCTGGTTTCCAGGAACCCTCCCCTCCTCACAGGGGCTGTTGGTCTGGTCTGTGGGGTCCCTCCCCTCCTCACAGGGGCTGTTGGTCTGGTCTGTGGGGTCCCTCACCTCCTGGTCATCTGTGACTCACACCACGTGCAAAGGTGTTGGGGGGTATGCCCTGTGCACTGCCCCCCCCCCCCCCCCCCCCCCCCCCCCCTTCTTCACCCTTCTCTCTCTCTCCCTCCCTCCCTCCCTCCCTCCCTCTATCTCCCTCCCTCCCTCTTTTTATCTCTCTCTCTCCCTCCCTCTCCCCCCACTCTCTCTGTCTCTCTCCCTCCCTCTCTTTCTTTCTTTCTCTGTCTCTCTCCCCACCCTCTTTCTGTCTGTCTCCCTCTCTCTCTAATTCTCTCTCTCTTTCTGTCTATCTACCCCCTCTTTCTCTTTCGCTTTCTCTGTCTTGCTCTCTTTCTCTCTCTCTGTCTATCTCTCCCACTCTCTCTCTCCTTTCGCTCTCTCCCACCCTCACCCTGGCATGCTCTCTCTCTCTCCCTAGCTCGTCCGCTCTTCTGTTTGACAGTCATTTCCAGTGGAAGTCAGCAGAAGCAGAGCGTGATAGCCTGAGAGGTTCACAATGTCCCACACTCCGTCCTCACAGAGCACGTCCTCACACTCCCCGTCCTCACAGAGCACGTCTCACACTCCCCGTCCTCACAAAGCACATCCTCACAGAGCACGTCCTCACACTCCCTGTCCCTCACAAAGCACATCCTCACAGAGCATGTCCTCACAAAGCACATCCTCACAGAGCACGTCCTCACAAAGCACGTCCTCAGCGCCGCAGTCGAGATAAGGCGCCCATAAACGTGGGCGCGGGAATTTCACTGCGACGTGACGAAGGGAGAAGTGAAGTGTCTTTCACCACGGCGAGCCGAGCGTTCACCCAGCAGAACCTGGCTGCTGTGTAGAGGAGTGTTGTAACTCACACACACACACACACACACACACACACACACACACACACACACACACACACACACACACACACACACACACACACACACACGCCCGCGTGTGTGTGCCACAGCGCTCCTCCACCCAGAGACCCCGTCTACGGTCCAAGCCCTCCGTAGTCACGGCGGTCACGGCGGGGAGTCGCGAGGTGGGAGTCGCGAGGGGGAGTCGCGAGGGGGAGTCGCGAGGGGGAGTCGCGAGGGGGGGAGACGCGAGGGGGAGTCGACCGAGGGGGAGTCGACCGAGGTGGGAGGATGTCCTGTGTTTACGACGGAGCAGACCCAACACAATGTTTTCTGTCTCCGCCTCGTTT
>JAXIVH010001573.1:7500-19619 GCA_036785325.1 Urophycis tenuis | reverse complement strand
TCTGCACTCCCCTCATCGCCTCTGTGCTCACACACACACACAGCCTGGACGGCGTTGGTATGGGACCCCCACCCAGCGCAGTGTTTGGACGGCTTCGCTCCCTCCAGACCAGAGCAAACAGACTTAATGCTGTAATAACAGTCGGCAGAAGGCGACGCAGAATGTTTCACTTGTTGACTTGGATCGACATTTAAGGTCCGGAGTCAGACTCCTGAAACACCCAGGGTGCGGCCCCCGGACCGAGCCCCTTCAACCTGTCTGTGACTCAGCGGTCTGCCTGGGACCCGGGGCAGCAGCCTGGGACCCCGGGGCCACCTGGGCCTCTGGATGGCCTTTAAACAGGAGCTTTAAACAGGACAACAGAGGGTTACACAGAGGGGACCGCTCTTCCCTGACGTGTGGTGTGAACATGATCACAAGTCTCCAACCAGGAATCTCATGGAAGCCAAACGGTTTCAGTGGCAGCAGTCATGAGGAACCCGGAGGGCCCTAATCCATCCGAGGAGGGGCGGCTCGCCTCCGTCTGTGAGAGTTAAAGAGAGTTACATTTTCACCCTCCGTCTGTGAGAGTTAAAGAGAGTTACATTTTCACCCTCCGTCTGTGAGAGTTAAAGAGAGTTACATTTTCACCCTCCGTCTGGAGACAAAACAGATCGATAGAGAGGGTGAGAGTGGGAGATAGAGATTTTTTTCCAAGAGCGGAATTTAGAAATAAACAAACAATGTCTATTCAACTTCCGGTTATGGAGCGCAGCTGACAAGTCGCAGCACCTCGGCTCGTCGCTAACTTTCTGAAAAATACTTAAAACTCTACTGAGACTCGGACAATTTTCTCAATTTTGGGTGTGGGAAAGTGTGTTTGGTCACTATGCCACCGAAAATTTCCAAACAACATGGACAACAACCAGCTAAGGGACCGCAAAATGACACGGCTAATATTGCCATTGAGAAGGCTAGCAAGAGTGCTGGTGGATCCGAAGAAGAAGCTAACGACAACGTGCCGTCCAACACTGTTATACTGGAGGCGATTCGCTCATTGAAGGAAGAATTCGCTAAACAATCCAACGACATGCTGGACGCAATTAATGGGATTAAAACAGATGTGTTGTCGCATTCGAGGAGAATTGGGGAAACGGAGGAGAGAATTTCACAGGCAGAGGAGGAAATGACTACTCTCCAACAAAAAGTCGTGCAGCTGGAAGGGACGGTGGAGATATTGAGGAATAAAATTCAAGATCAAGAGGACCGAGGGAGACGCTCGAACCTGAGACTAATTGGACTCCCTGAAAAAACCGAGGGCTCAGACATGTGCAGCTTTTTGGAAAACTGGCTTCCCAAAGCTCTGGGTGACGATCTCACCCCCACCCCAGTCATCGAACGAGCTCATCGGGTAGGTCAAGTCAACTCAAGTCGGTCCTCAGCACCGAGACCGATCATCATGAGATTTCTGAACTACAAAGACCGTGAAAAGACACTGAGAGCAGCCAGGAAGCTAAAGGAAGTGCGGTACGGAAATCAGCGAGTCAGCTTCTTCCCGGACCTATCAGCTGAGACCCGCCTGCGTCAGCGACAATTCGACGGAGTTAAGGCCCGTTTTCGGGCTATGGATATCCGCTACGGGCTGCTGTACCCAGCGCACCTGGTGGTCACTCACAACGCGGAGCGTCTGGTTTTCAAGTCCGTCACGGAGGCAGAAGATTTTCTCCGTAAAATGCAAACATCTCCGCGAGCCTCCCCACGATCTGAGAGCTGAAATGGATATATACTGAACCTTTTTTTTTCTTTTTCATCGTATCTTTTGCACCTTCCCAGGTAAATATGACTAGAAGTTTAATAGATCGTGATCGTTGCACTGAGAAGGATACGCAAAATACCCCCTCCGTTTTTTGTTTCGCTTTTTTTTAGATATGTGTATGTATGTATGTATATATATATGTATATGTATGTGTATGTGTATGTGTATATGTATATATATATATATATATATATAGGGGCGTCTTTAGTATGTGTTTTTCTTAAAAATGGACAATTAAAGTGATAATCTCAGGTCTGAACGACACAGGGCTGCCCTTAGAGACATGCTCTGGTACCCCCAAGAGGGGAGGAGGAGGGGGGATTAACGATGTACTGTCAAAGTGGCCGGTGTGTTTATTTTTATTTTTGTTTTTTGTATGCTTGTTTGTTTTTCTTCCTAACCTTTGAATTACTGAAGACCGAGCTCAGTCTATTTGATTTCAATGTTAGTTAGCCTAAAGCTATGTTACAGTATATGCATCACGTTGCTCCTCACGGTGTGGATCTAACGTTCTACATAACCAGAGTTTATTACTATTTGGGTTGTTTATATGCGCTTCGTTTGGGGAAGTGCAAGAGGGGTTCTTGGGACGGGTTAAGATCTCGGAGTGCTATTTTTGCTTTTCATTTTTATTATGTCAATCATACCATCCTTACGTACTTTTACAAAACAAATGACACTAATGTGCTCAGTTCATCCTGTAATTTAAGTTATTACATAACCCCATGAGTAACAGGTCAGATTTAAAAATCTCTAGCTGGAATACAAGAGGGTTGAATAAATTGGTAAAACTTAAACAAGTATTGAGTAGGATTAAGCAAATGAAATCCAATATAATTTTTCTTCAGGAGACACACTTGGTACAAAACGATATTAGCAGAGTGGAGAAGAGGTGGCCAGGGCAGGTTTACTCAGCTTCCTTTACTTCTCATGCTAGGGGGGTCATGATACTAATTCATAAATCTATCCCCTTTCAATTAAAAAACGAATATATAGACCCATCAGGGAGATATGTCATACTTAATGGTACTATAGTATCTACCCAGATCAGCTTGATAAATGTATACGCTCCCAATGGGGATGATCCCTCCTTCTATCAAAACCTTTTTCTGTCTCTATCATCTTACCCTGGTCAATACATAATAGGGGGTGATTTCAACTGTGTACTGGATCCAGCACAGGATCGATCTACTAGTACTGATACTTCCCATCAACAAACAAGAAAGACTATTAAAAAATTCATGGAAGATTTAAATCTAACTGATATTTGGAGACATCTTAATCCTAACAAAAAAGACTATTCATGTTTTTCAAATACATTTAAAACTTACTCCAGAATAGACTACTTTTTAATCTCTAATGGTCTACTATCAATGGTTGCAAAATGCTGGTATGATAGCATACTGTTATCTGACCATGCTCCTATCTCCTTACTATTGCAAGTGCCTAGTATATCTTCCTCGCCCCCCAGATTTCGCTTTCAGTCCAGTTGGCTCCAATACCCTGATTTTGTGAAGTTTCTGGATGGGAAAATTGATGAATACTTCTCTTTGAACACAAATCAGACCAGCGCCTCAATAAAATGGGAGGCTTTCAAGGCATATTTAAGGGGTGAGATAATAAGCTATACAAAATATAAATCCAAGGTACACTATGCACAATTGAACACCCTAGAACAAAAAGTAAGGGATTTAGAACAGGAGCTCTATGACAGTGATGCTCCAGAAAAACAGCAGGAACTTCTACAATTGAAAGCCCAATACAATGAATTAACTACAAATAAAATAGCTTCAAATTTGTTGTGGTTAAAACAATCATATTATGACCAGGGGGAAAAAGCTGGAAAGTTGTTAGCATGGAGAATTAAGAAGATACAAACAGATAGAGCCATCAACTCCATCATATTAGAGGATGGGAAAGAACTAGTAGATCCAATTGAAATAAATACTTCATTTAAGAAATATTATGAAGACCTATATAAATCTGAATCTTCAGGTAGCTCACAAAAAGAGAATGACTTTTTAGACCAGCTTCAATTCCCAACACTATCCGAGGAGGACAAGACAAACCTTGATAAAAACTTAAGCATTGTAGAACTATCTGATGCTTTAAAGAACATGAGCAGTGGAAAGGCTCCCGGGCCAGATGGCATACCAATAGAAATATATAAGAAGTTCTCGGGAAAATTGTTACCACATCTTCTTGAGATGTTTAATGAGTCACTTGAAAAAGGAATACTACCTTCATCCTTAAGATCTGCAGTAATCTCTCTTTTGTTGAAACCAGGAAAATCCCCTTTGGAAAGAACATCGTACCGTCCTATATCGCTAATGTCATGTGATACCAAAATACTTTGCAAAGCACTGGCAAGGCGGATAGAAACTATCATTCCCAACCTAATTGTCAATGATCAAAATGGGTTTGTGCAGGGCAGACAGGCATTCCATAACACACGCAGGCTGTTAAATATTTTATATGAAAAAAAAAATGCCAGGGATCATGCGGTTCTGTCATTAGATGCTGAAAAGGCATTTGACAGGATTGAATGGGGGTACCTCTTTAATGTACTTAAAAGATTTGGTTTAGGGGAAACATATCTCAAATGGATTCAATTATTGTACAATGAACCACTAGCAGAAATCAAAACAAATAGCCAATTTTCAAAACCCTTTAATCTTTATAGATCCACACGACAAGGCTGTCCCATGTCTCCTCTATTGTTTTTATTTGCCATCGAACCATTGGCCATGTCTATTCGTCAGTCAGCTGAAATCACTGGTATGACTATAGGTAGGACAGAGCATCGTTTGTCTCTATTTGCAGATGATATTGTTGTGTTTTTAACAAATCTGGGAACCTCAATTAAGGCGCTTTGCCAGCTTCTGAAGGAATTTGGCCAGTTTTCTGGCTATAAAGTTAATCACACCAAAAGTGCCTTACTATTACTGAATAGAAAAGAAAGGGAATCCCCCCCGAGTCATACACAGTTTGCTACTGCCCCAGAAGGATTTACTTACTTAGGAATCAAAATAACCCATGACGTCGAAAATATTATATCAATCAACTACGACCCTCTCTTGAAAGAAGTAGGAGATTCTCTGGAGAAATGGAGTTCAATGCCTGTTTCTATGATAGGACGTATTAACATTATTAAGATGTCTATCCTGCCCAAATTTTTATATCTTTTTCAGTCTATCCCACTTCCTCTGCCCGCTTCTTTCTTCTCCACACTTAGAAAACATTTCACATACTTTATATGGAATAATAAGCGACCTAGGCTGCGACTCTCCCTTTTACATCTACCATATGAACGTGGTGGACTAAGACTACCTCATATGAAACTTTATTATTGGGCAGCCCAACTCCGTGCAGCCATGTATTACTTTTTCACAACGGAGGCTCCATCTTGGATAGAGATAGAGAATAACACATTAAAACTGCCACTGCACCTGTACCTTTACTCTGCGCCAACCAAATTACTTATAAAACGGGCACATAATCCATTCCTAAAAAATACTATATCAATCTGGCACGAGGCCCACAAATTTTTAAATGAGGCTCCTAAACTCTCAAGTTTCACACCTATTTGGGGAAATGAAAACTTCAGAGCAGGGAGATGCGATATGGGATTCAAACATTGGACAGAAAAAGGACTAAGTAAAATAAAAGATTTATATAATGAAGGGACTCTAATGTCATTCCAACAATTAATAGATAAACATGACCTTCCCAGAAAGCACTTTTTTAAGTACTTGCAAATTAGAAGCTTTATATATTCCCAAATGAAAACCACCTCAGAACCTGCTATGTCCACTCTTGAAAAATTCACAGTTAACCATTTATATGATAGAGGACAGTTATCAAAGTTTTATGACATACTATTAGCAGGCTCCAAAGAGAATTCAATTTCGTATTTAACTGCATGGAAGAATGATCTTCGAGCAAACATCTCTGTAGAGGACTGGGAGAAGGCATGTTTTCACGCCCAAACCCAAACTATAAACACTAGATTTAAATTATTGCAATATAAGTGGTTGTTCAGGACCTATATTACCCCAGTTAAATTACATCATTTTAACCCTGAGATCCCTGATACTTGTAATAAGTGCACTGAAGAAATTGGCACACTCTACCATTGTATGTGGGAATGCCGAAAAATTCAGATGTTCTGGAAAGAGGTGCTGGAGCTCACTTCTAAATTGACAGAGAGTGTTGTCCCCATTGAAGCCAAAATGTGTTTATTACATATATACCCTGAAGATTTTCCTGTAAATACAAAGAAACGCAAACTACTCACTTTCTGTTTGATGCAAGCTAAACGTGTAATTGCTTTAACCTGGAAGGATACTCAGAGACCTAAATCTAGACAGTGGGTTAAGGAGATGTCTTGCAGTCTGGCACTAGAAAAATTGACCTACATCGTAAGAGGGAAAGTTGAGGATTTCTATAAGTTATGGACGCCTTTTCTTACTTTTATGAATGATATGAATATACAAATGCCTGGGAACAGATAAGCAGAATCTTGTACCACAGCTAGAACATTATGGCTATGGAATGGGAGTGTGAAATAGGATGGTGACCATGTTTTGTAACTCTGTATTTTATTTTTTATTTTATTTTTATTTTTATATATTTTTTTTTTTTTATTTATTTATTTTTTTATTTATTTATTTATTTTTTTTTTCCAATTCTTATCATTAGTATTATTATTGAATACATTATTTTAATTATGTATATTATTATTTAATAATTTTCTACTTGTTTTTACTGATTCAGTCATTTGTTTTACTCCGAGATGACTGTTCGTTATGAGGGGGAGGGAAGGGGATTTATTTCTGTATGCCTGTTGTGTTCATTGTGCATTGTTTGTTGAGAAAAGGGAAAAACTCAATAAATAAAGTTTTGAAAAAGAAAAAAAAACAATGTCTATTCACTTTTCGGCTGTTCTGTTTGTGTTCCATCTGCTGTAGAACCTGCACTCCGTGTCCGGTCAGCCCCTGTCTGTCTCCATCTCTCCGCGTTCCGCCTGTTTATGGGACCACCGTTTCCACCACTGACCTCCTCTGCTGGTTCCAGACCAGCAGAGGAAAGTGGGTTCTGCCTCACAGGAAACACAGCGGTTAACGTGTGCAGCCCCCGCACCCCCGGGTCTGAGAGGGAGACCAGGCTGGTGGCACCAAACAGATGGACCTCCACAGACTGAACACCAGGCTGGTGGCACCAAACAGATGGACCTCCACAGTCTGTCTGCACTCAAGTCTATCTATGAGCATCTCAGGCTTTCTGCTCTGGGGGATTCAAGAGGAATGGTTTGAATCCCTTCTGCTCAGGCATTCACTTTTAGTTCAACAAAATACAAAACAAGTTGCAGTTGCTTCATGGCACCTGTGACCAAGTCTATTTTGTCTGTGCATGACTGTCTTCCTCTCTGTCCATCTGTCTCCAGTCCGTCAGTCCATTCCTGTGTGTGTGTGTGTGTGTGTGTGTGTGTGTGTGTGTGTGTGTGTGTGTGTGTGTGTGTGCATGCGTGTGCGTGTGCCTGTGTGTGAATGTGTCAGCCTGTCTCCTGTGGATTCACTCAGCTTCCAAAAATGTGTTGCCGTCTGCACTCTCCCCTTCTCTTCCTGCCGAAAGAAGAAAGAAGGCACTGAAAGCAATTACAGATACATTCCAGATGTCTAGTGCGGTACGCACCAACCCTCAACAACCTGAGGCAGACCGGCAAGATAGAGAGCGAGATTCACCTTGGACTAGGCCTTGGACTAGGCCTTGGACTAGACCTTGGACTAGACCTAGGACTATGACGGGTGCCTGCGCAGGAAAGGGCATTTTCCAGCAACAAAGGTTATGTAAGGTCACAGATGTGGCTCAATATTAGTTGTTCTTCTGCGGGGAGACATGCCATATATATATACATGTATAAGTATATAGTGTATGGGACTATAGAGTGTATGGGAGGGAGGGCCATGACTTCACTGGGACCAGCACACAGGGATCACAGGGACCAGCACACAGGGACCAGCACACTGGGACCAGCACACAGGGACCACAGGGACCAGCACACGAGGACCAGCACACGAGGACCAGCACACAGGGACCAGCACACAGGGACCAGCACACAGGGACCACAGGGATCAGCACACAGGGACCACAGGGACCAGCACACAGGGACCAGCACACTTCAGTCGGTAACAGACATGCAGCCCCCTGTCCTGCAGCTATCCCCGGGCAGTGCAGATGTGAAGTCACAGGAACAGAAGCGGTGGCCCAAACAAGATAATGCACCAAAGTCAATCGAATTTACACACAGAAGGAGCGGGCAGGCCTGCTGCCGCAGCAGCCAGCTGGTTTCACCTCTCTACCCACTCACTGAGAGACATCATCTGGACTCAGTGTGTGTGTGTGTGTGTGTGCATATGCTTGTTTATGTGAGGGTCTGTGTCCCATGTGCGGCCACAATGGGAACATATCCTGTGAAGTTGATTAGTATATAAATCAATGCAGACATCCCCCAGAATCCCCTTTCTTGACACACATCAATGGTTTGTAAACACCGCAAATGGGAACCCCCTGGGTTCTGAGTCCACTGCCGGGGTTTCGGGCCTGGACCCCCAGAACCATGGCGGCCCATGCCTGTCTGCTGCTGCTGCTATCTTGTTTGCTTTACCTCGTGGTCGGTTCATGCGCTGATCAGTGTCTGCTCTGGGACCGTAAACTCAACAGAACACACAATGTACATTTTCCATTTGCAGCCTTGGATTGATGCCCTGTCCTGAAAGCAGCCTGCTGGATCTGTACATCCAGGAGATATATGACGGACCAGATGGAAAAACAGAGAAACGTAGAAGGCAGGAAAAAATAGTGTGATCCCAAAGAGTAAACAAACATCTCTGGCTGTTGCTTACTTTCCATCTTATCGAACCAGCAGACCAGACGCCGAACGCAGGACATCCGAGAAGAATCACGGCTGGAGCAACGTTCCGGCTCTGCTCCAGGTTCGCATTTCCAATCGTTGTCATTGATTTCCATTTGTCACCCACTGCCTGTACCTCTGCTGAGCACAGCTCTGTGAGGAGTCTGGCCACTACTTCGTCATCCAATAGGAGCCTGAACCCCCTCAGGGGTGAGCTTCAGGGTCAAGACCATCAGACTATCATCGCAGCCCACATGATGCCAGGAACGCCTGTCATCCAACATGTCAGGGGGAGAAAACCCTCCTGGTCTGTTCAAATAGCTGGGGTAACGAGGTGAGAGTGAGAGATAGAAGAGAGAGAGAGACGATGAGATGTCAGCTCACCTGGCTTTCCGATCGCACGCAAAGCCTTGGATTCATTAGGGCACCCTTCGTGTTTGGTGTTGACATAGCGGGGGTCTATACGCCCCCCCCCCGACAAGTGTTGGAGTGAGGAGTCTGGATTTGTCATCTCTTTGGTTCCCCTCGCCTCGTTAGGGCTGACTTCTCTCATATGGCTCTCAGGGATCCTTCAGGCTGAACTGGGCCTGGCTATCTTGTTCCCTGAGTGACCGCACACTGGAGTGCACATCCATTGTTCCCTGAGTGAACGCACTCAAGCGTGCACATCCACTGTTCCCTGAGCGAAGGCACACTGGAGTGCACATCCACTGTTCCCTGAGTGACCACAAACTGGTGTTCACATCCACTGTTCCCTGAGTGACCGCAAACTGGTGTGCACATCCACTGTTCCCTGAGTGACCGCACACTGGAGTGCACATCCACTGTTCCCTGAGTGACTGCAAACTGGCGTGCACATCCACTGTTCCCTGAGTGACCGCACACTGGAGTGCACATCCACTGTTCCCTGAGTGACCGCACACTGGAGTGCACATCCACTGTTCCCTGAGTGAATGCACACTGGAGTGCACATCCACTGTTCCCTGAGTAAATGCACACCGGAGTGCACATCCACTGCGCTCCTCCAGTCTCCTTTTCCCTCCACATTTCAGTGTGCTGCAGGTTCAAAAGTAACCCCCCCCCTGCAACCAAGGGGAACAGAAACCCGAGACCTTGCATAGCCAATGTTGTGTCTACCTGCTGTATGGTAGGATGTAGCCACCAGAACCCCAGCTGTCTTGTCTCTTTTGCCTAGAGACTGAGAGACATGAGGTTCGAATCAGCAGCTTGAATAATGGCAGGGACATGGAGTCCAGGACACATCCGCTGGCTGTAATGATCTGGCAGACATGCCTCCATACTACTTGTATATCCATCTTTCTGGGATACATCAGAGATGTGGATCTCTGATGCATGTAGATGTGTGTGTGTGTGTGTGTGTGTGTGTGTGTGTGTGTGTGTGTGTGTGTGTGTGTGTGTGTGTATGTGTGTGTGCGTGCGTGTGTGTGTGTGTGTGTGTGTGTGTGTGCGTGCATGTGTGTGTTGAATCGAGAGTTATGGAAAGCGGAACTAGATTAGGTTTTGCACAAAAAGAAACACCTCGTCCCCCGAAAAGCTTATTTTCTGTCTTTCAACCTCAATCTCAACACTTTCCATGCAATTATCTCCCCTCACTCTCTCCCCTGTCGCTCTCCCCCTCCTTCCCCATGATGATGATGATGATCATCATCATCATCTACTTCCATCCCTCCCATCTATTTATTTTTCCAGAGGGATCTGTTGCCATCCCACATCTCCTTCGCACTCTCACCGCACGTCAGGAAGAGAGAAGGGCTTCGGTGGTTTCTGCCCCGACTGGGAAGCCGTCCACCCCCCCCACCCCCCCCCCCCCCCCCCCCCCCACCCCCCCCATCCCCCCACCTCCGCGGGCTCCAGTAGGCCCGGCTGGGTCGGGTTTGGGTTTGCTGGGGTCTGCCCGCCTGCCTCGTGCAGAACACAAGCAGGGATCCTAATGTTTTGAGAAATGACCGCTCTGGTTCACATTAGAGCCGAAAGCACGGCGAACACAGAGCTCAAGTATTGCTCCAGGACCGCCCCAGTACTGCCCCAGGACCGGCAGGGGTGGAGATGAGGGTGGAGGTGGGGATGGGATGGAGGTAAGGGTGGAGGTGGGGGTGGGGTGGAGGTGAGGGTGGAGATGGGGGTGGGGTGGAGATGAGGGTGGAGGTGGGGATGGGATGGAGGTAAGGGTGGAGGTGGGGTGGAGGTGAGGGTGGAGGTGGGGGTGGGATGGAGGTGAGGGTGGAGATAGGGGTGGGGTGGAGGTGAAGGTGGAGATGGGGGTGGGGTGGAGGTGAGGGTGGAGGTGGGGATGGGATGGAGGTGAGGGTGGAGGTGGGGATGGGATGGAGGTGAGGGTGGAGATGGGAGTGGGGTGGAGGTGAGGGTGGAGGTGAGGGTGGAGGTGGGGATGGGGTGGAGGTGGAGGTGGGGGCAGGGGCGGGGGTGGAGTGGAGGTGGGACAAGGAGTAAACGCGTTGCCATGTGCGTAGCACATGAGAGTAGGTGGTAATGGGTTCAAAGCTCTGTAATTAAATGCTGTGTTTGTTACTTGGCCAAAGAATATATCCCTAGGAGTGTCTGCACAGCCTCTGTCGCTGTTTACGTCCACAAAATGAAACCAAAGCAAGTTAGAGAATGTTTGTGAACCGTGCCAACCTTTCCAGGGTAATGAACTCTGTTTTCAACGTTTGAACAACTGTGCAGAAAGTGCGTACTTCTGGGTGAGCTGAGTCGATCATTATCATGTTCATGTCCCGGTATCTCTGCATCACATGTGTGTTGGACTCCAGCTGCACTGTCTGATGGAGAGTGAGAGAGACAGACACCAACAGAGTGATGGAGAGTGAGAGAGACAGACAGCAACAGAGTGATGGAGAGTGAGAGAGCCAGATAGTGAAGGAGCTCCAAACACAGAAAGTATCACTTGGAATGGCCACAAAGTCGTTCTTATCTTCTCCATCATTGTGTTTGGTCACTGATTACAGGAAATGATCAGGACAAAAGGCCTCGATAGGCTAGCTCGTTCGCACATTGCCTAATTCCGCTGAGCCTAGCATTATGAAACACATGTTGCTCAGTCTGCTCAAAGCCTGTACAGAAAAGATTAGCTCTCAAAGCCAAGCGTATTTAATCATCACGTCTGAGAACAGACCCCCGTCAGGGCCAGTGCTCCTGAGCAGAACTGGTGAATGTTGGTGAGTTGATTCAGTGAATACTTGACTTTACAGAGTGTATTTTATTTCAATACCTTTGGGTGGATGTGAAACGTTTTCATCACTAATCACCAAGATTGAAACCCTACAGATTTGCACTCTTGAGATGGATAATATTTTCTATCATAACTAAATCATCCTAATATGACAGTTTGTGAACCCTGGGTGATACGGTATAAGTACTCCTTGCTTCCCA
>JAXIVH010001572.1:17500-19630 GCA_036785325.1 Urophycis tenuis | reverse complement strand
CCAGCCCCCAACCGGTTCATACCGGTCCATAAAACATTCCATAAAACGTTCAAATAGTGCGCTAATTCACACAGACACACGGCGTTGGCAACATCTCTTCGTCTCTCTCCACTGCTTTGAAGTCACGTTTTTTTTAAGATGACTGCTGACAAAGGGGGATTCTGACAACGCCCGATTACAAAAACAACTAAAAGAAACAGCCTCACATTGATTCATACATAACATGAGAGTGAGATCACAGCACTGAGCCCAGAGGGGGGCAGGACGGACGTCGTGCGCTGGACAGATGTGTTCACAGTGAGGGAGTCGGCACGCGGGCCCGCCTGCTGCGACTAGCCAGGGTCCCTGCGGTTGTCAGCGGTGATTGGACTGAGATTCTGAGGTTCTGACTTCAGTGAGTCTCCCCGCAAGTGTCGCATCTTGGAAATATATAAGTAGCTAAATGAATAAATACCACATTTAAAATGACATCATTAACATTACAACAGAGCTTTTCCAGCCCGGCCTCAAGGGGAAAACCAAGAGAAAACGAAAGACAAATAAAATCATTTAAAAAAACATAGCTACTCTATGTTCTTTCCCTGTTAGCATTGCTTTAGCATTGCTTAGCGTCAGGATGAAACAACATCGATTTATCAGAGTGACTGTTGGGCTCACTAATGCTTCTCGCCGGCACAATTGGATAGTAATACTAGTGGGAAGTGTTTCTATTGGACGGTAACAGGAGGGGGAGGTGTTCCAAGGAGAGGACCAGGAAGTGATGTCGTTAAGTTGGTAAAGCAGACACGCAGCTCCTGCAGCAACGCCCCAATGGATGAATGGCTGAATGAAGAATGACTCGCTGATGAATTCATCATGTATTGACATTAGTCAATGCAGTAATACGCATTTATTCACCTAAAACAGTTAATTAACTGTGAATAAATGATCATCATTTACTAAGGTAATGTAAAGTAAGCTACATTTATGGCCAGGGTTAACACTAAGCCACCATCCCTAACCTATAACTGCATTAACTAGTGTTAATTAATGGTTAGTTAATGTCATCATGTGTAAAGTGTTACCGATTAATGGGTGTGTGGATGGATAAATGCATGGCTGAATGGGTGGAAAGATTACTTAATGGATGGGTAAAGGGGTGGATGGATTAATGGATGAATTAATGAACGAGCGCAGGAGCCAATGGCGGAACATGAGCAGAGTTGTCCAATCACGTGGGCTCGTCAAGAGTGTGACGCCCCCACATGGAGAGACCATCCCAGGCCTCATAAACACTAAACACTGCTGTCAACAGTGTGACGCCACCACATGGAGAGACCATCCCAGGCCTCATAAACACTAAACACTGCTGTCAACAGTGTGACGCCCCCACATGGAGAGACCATCCCAGGCCTCATAAACACTAAACACTGCTGTCGAAAGTGTGACGCCACCACATGGAGAGACCATCCCAGGAACCATAAACACTAAACACTGCTGTCAACAGTGTGACGCCCCCACATGGAGAGACCATCCAAGGCCTCATAAACACTAAACACTGCGGTCAACAGTGATGCCCCCACATGGAGAGACCATCCCAGGCCCCATAAACACTAAACACTGCTGTCAACAGTGTGACGCCCCCACATGGAGAGACCATCCCAGGCCTCATAAACACTAAACACTGCTGTCAACAGCGTGACGCCCCCACATGGAGAGACCATCCCAGGCTTCATAAACACTAAACACTGCTGTCAACAGTGTGACGCCCCCACATGGAGAGACCATCCCAGGCCTCGTAAACACTAAACACTGCTGTCAACAGTGTGACGCCCCCACATGGAGAGACCATCCCAGGCCTCATAAACACTAAACACTGCTGTCAACAGTGTGACGCCCCCACATGGAGAGACCATCCCAGGCCTCATAAACACTAAACACTGCTGTCAACAGCGTGACGCCCCCACATGGAGAGACCATCCCAGGCCTCATAAACACTAAACACTGCTGTCAACAGCGTGACGCCCCCACATGGAGAGACCATCCCAGGCCTCATAAACACTAAACACTGCGGTCAACAGTGTGACGCCCCCACATGGAGAGACCATCCCAGGCTTCATAAACACTAAACACTGCTGTCAACAGTGTGAC
>JAXIVH010001572.1:10000-12500 GCA_036785325.1 Urophycis tenuis | reverse complement strand
TGATGTCTTCTACTGTTCTGGGGCGATGTCTCCTAGTGGCTGCGATATCTTCCAGTGCTGCTTCTGGAAGCGTCTTTCGCGGATAGCCTTAAACTGTCCTGTGCAGTAACCGTGGAGATAGCCTCGAACAATCCTCTACAGTAGGGGCATGATGGGCTGCGCGTGACACTAGCACAACGCTTGTTCATGGAACCTTCTGGTATTTGTGAGTTCAACAGAAGCAGTCAGACTGTGATGACAGACCTCCCCACAACCTATCGCTGTTTGCAATGGTGTCTGTCAGATCGTCCTACTCCTGCCATAACAAGGGTTTTATCTATCATATCATATTCAGTATCTATCGGCTCACCATAATCCCTGAGTTGACATTGGTGTGTTGTTTTTATTAGCTCATGATAATATGGAATGGAGTGGCAGTAGTTTGTCTTACATTCTAAGATGTACTTGTAAGGTGTAAGATGTACTCTTTGATTGGTCTAAGTTACGGCAGCCCAGTGTTTGCACGAGAGCTCATAAAGTACAAATATTTGTGGAGCAATTTGGTTGAAAATCAATTGGTGTGCTTTTTCGTTTGTTAGTCATTTCTATCTGTAGGCTATAAACTACTGCATCCAGTTTCACGGGTTAATCCGACCCAGTGGCTTGCAGTGTACTTGTGTAATCATGATATAGCAATAAGCCACGCCTTGATGAGTTGATCGTTTTAATGGCGATGTTCATTATATGTGCCACAAATCTACTGTCCCTGAAAATTAAATCTTACTCACGGCTGCTTCTTCTATCAAAACCACAAAGCTATTTGCAAAAAATATGTGAGCTGCACAATCTATCTCGTCTTTGTTTGCTCAGCTAATGTCTGTGGACTCTCCGGGGAAAAGCCCTGATGGACTGCGAGACATCGGTGATGCAGCCGCAATGTCACGGTGATCCTACCACAAAGACCACTCACTGCACATCTTCAACGTTGCAGATTTGATCAGAGAAAATGCAGCTGTTCCTTTCTCATATAAAAGGCAGAAAGAACATTGGAGACGACATCTTAAATCATGCTCCGGATCCCCGTTCTCCTCCATGTGCACAGTGAGTGTGCTGCCAATGAGTCCAGGAGGCCTCCGTCTCTGTGGAAACAGATCGCCGTCAGCCCGCTGCGTCTGCAGCACCGTAGCGGCGAGTCACGTGACACCTGGGGCTCACCGCTGCCGGATGAGCAAGGCAGCAGAGCGCTTGAATGAAAGATGCACACGTGGAGGTAAACGACCACGCCAAGCGTTGCATGCGGCCCGCCTGGGCGTGATGGAACTAAACGCTCAACATTTGAGCTCAGATTAAGGCCTGCTTTTATTTATTTATTTCCGTTTCCATGGTGAGTCACTGCTGTGACGTCAATCTCTCCTACGTCAGAATGGTGAGGGGATGTAGGTCACCGACTGATGTTCAGCGTCCACCACTATACAATGCATTATGAACACAGGCTTACACGTAGCGTTCTGGCTAACTGCTAGCAGCCATTCCTCTTCAATAATCTACAAGGACCAGTAGAACCGCAAATCACACTTTGCTAGACACGCTGCACTTCTTCAGCGTTAGCTGTTAGGGAACATTGCACTGCGCCAGCTTCCCGTCGTAGCATTTTTAGCTAGCAACACGAAGGATGACAGTTGTCTCTTTTCTGTCAAATCAGCTGTTCGTATTCTTCCTGCCACGTTGTTCTGGAAGAACAAAAACTTTTAGAGTTGTCAGTTGACACTCATCCAGGGGATTCGCCACACATAGCATAGGCCTATAGGATCGATTCAATAGTACAAGCACTCATATCTGTGGGTGATTGGAATTTGTCACCTAAAAACATCCAAAATGACTATATTATCTGAATGGGTGAAACACATTACCCAAAGAAGGTCACATGAAAAAAGACCCAGCGTGTTTTGCTGTTGGGCCGTAGGCCTCAGCACTCCATTTCACAATTACTCAGCACAGCCAGGTCTGACATGATACTGCACATCAGTTAAGAGCAGGTGGTCTGAACCATATACTGTATACAGTATGTGTATGGGAATGGTCTGTCACTTTGAAGGCTTTACAGCTGGTTTGTATCCGTCCACAACAAACAAACTGATATTTTGTTGCAGGCTTCGGATTCATGCGGCCCTTTCATTTAGTTTTTGTTTTTAACATTAAAACTTGAACAAATAATGATGTCGGACCAGCAAGGCCAGTGTTTCTGAGTCTGCCAAACACACACAGCATTACCCCTTTGAATGTGTGCTATTAACTCCAAATTCATCACATGTGATTCCTTTCTTTCATGTTATGACTTTCAATTAGCATGTGAGTAATAACTCACAATTATACACATGGACTATACATGGCCCAATCTCAATTCTCTATCTTAGCCCTTCCCCTTACCCCTTCCCCTTGGTTTTGCGCGTTCACGTGAGACCAAGGGCTGTCTCAATTCTCATTTCGACCGAGGGGTAGGGCCAAGGGGAAGGGGTAGACA
>JAXIVH010001572.1:0-5000 GCA_036785325.1 Urophycis tenuis | reverse complement strand
TGCCCCCCCCCTCATCCACCATCACCAACTCCTTGTTGTCATATGACTGATGTTACGTCGTCTAGCAGGGAACAGAGTGTCTCTGTTGGTCTCTCTCTCTCTCGCTCGCTCGCTTTCCCCCCTGGGACCACAGACAGAACCTGCATCCGCCTGTCCCTCTCTGAGAGAGAGAGAGAGAGAGAGAGAGAGAGAGAGAGAGAGAGAGAGAGAGAGAGAGAGAGAGAGAGAGAGAGGGCGGGGGCCACAAGTCATTCATGCCCTCGCACCGCATTAGTCCAACGAGGTTTCTATACCCTGGTCACCAATCAATGAAAAATGGCCATTTTGTTGGCGTTGGGCTGAACGCTCCCAGTGACCCTGACATCACTGACCCAACACAGTGACTCCCAGTGACCCTGACATCACTGACCCTGCACAGTGACTCCCAGTGACCCTGACATCACTGACCCTGCACAGTGACTCCCAGTGACCCTGACATCACTGACCCTGCACAGTGACTCCCAGTGACCCTGACATCACTGCACAGTGACTCCCAGTGACCCTGACATCACTGACCCTGCACAGTGACTCCCAGTGACCCTGACATCACTGCACAGTGACTCCCAGTGACCCTGACATCACTGACCCTGCACAGTGACTCCCAGTGACCCTGACATCACTGACCCTGCACAGTGGCTCCCAGTGACCCTGACATCACTGCACAGTGACTCCCAGTGACCCTGACATCACTGACCCTGCACAGTGACTCCCAGTGACCCTGACATCACTGACCCTGCACAGTGACTCCCAGTGACCCTGACATCACTGACCCTGCACAGTGACTCCCAGTGACCCTGACATCACTGCACAGTGTCTCCCAGTGACCCTGACATCACTGACCCTGCACAGTGACTCCCAGTGACCCTGACATCACTGCACAGTGACTCCCAGTGACCCTGACATCACTGACCCTGCACAGTGACTCCCAGTGACCCTGACATCACTGCACAGTGACTCCCAGTGACCCTGACATCACTGACCCTGCACAGTGACTCCCAGTGACCCTGACATCACTGACCCTGCACAGTGACTCCCAGTGACCCTGACATCACTGACCCTGCACAGTGGCTCCCAGTGACCCTGACATCACTGACCCAACACAGTGGCTCCCAGTGACCCTGACATCACTGACCCTGCACAGTGGCTCCCAGTGACCCTGACATCACTGACCCTGCACAGTGACTCCCAGTGACCCTGACATCACTGACCCAACACAGTGGCTCCCAGTGACCCTGACATCACTGCACAGTGACTCCCAGTGACCCTGACATCACTGACCCTGCACAGTGACTCCCAGTGACCCTGACATCACTGCACAGTGACTCCCAGTGACCCTGACATCACTGACCCTGCACAGTGGCTCCCAGTGACCCTGACATCACTGACCCAACACAGTGACTCCCAATGACCCTGACATCACTGACCCTGCACAGTGGCTCCCAGTGACCCTGACATCACTGACCCTGCACAGTGACTCCCAGTGACCCTGACATCACTGACCCAACACAGTGGCTCCCAGTGACCCTGACATCACTGCACAGTGACTCCCAGTGACCCTGACATCACTGACCCTGCACAGTGACTCCCAGTGACCCTGACATCACTGCACAGTGACTCCCAGTGACCCTGACATCACTGACCCTGCACAGTGACTCCCAGTGACCCTGACATCACTGACCCTGCACAGTGGCTCCCAGTGACCCTGACATCACTGCACAGTGACTCCCAGTGACCCTGACATCACTGACCCTGCACAGTGACTCCCAGTGACCCTGACATCACTGACCCTGCACAGTGGCTCCCAGTGACCCTGACATCACTGCACAGTGACTCCCAGTGACCCTGACATCACTGACCCTGCACAGTGACTCCCAGTGACCCTGACATCACTGACCCTGCACAGTGATGGCGCGCGGCTCTGGCTTCTGCTCCAGCCGAAGCAGGACGGATCACTGGGGTGCCGCGGGGGTCATGGTTGGTTGATATAGGGTTAAATTTAGGGTTACATTTATTCTAATATTGAAGCCACGTCACAGGCCTTTCTCCCTGTCACGTTAATTAAGTGTCGTGGTAATTAATCATCTGAGGAAATGATCCACAACGGGGGAACGGCATTTAATGTAATTATTTCAAAACTCAAGCGCTCCTTCTAGGAAACGGTTCAAAACAGTCCATGACTCCAACCCTGTGTTGTTGATGAGGCACCGCGGGGGGTAAATGTAGGACGGCGCCCTCTAAAGCCCCGCGAGGAGGGAACTGGAGGTGAGATCAGAGGTCAGACACCCCGCAGGCCTGTGAGGGCGCTCCTCTGTCTGGTGGTCTGTGTGTGTTCAGTGCAGACGCCGCGGTCCCTCCGCTCAGCGCCGCATGGCTCCCGACCCCGCCCCCTTCTGGCGTGCGTTCTGACGCTGTGCCGTGCGGGCGTCGGCCTTGAGCCCGCGGCCGCTTTCGATTGGCGCTCCCTCTTCGTCCCCGAGGCCATGATGGGGGTGTGTTCAGGAGGTTCTTCAGTTCCCTCTGCACTATATCTACCACCCTAGATCATCACCATTATCACCAAATCAGTGTACAAACCCACAAAGTGGAGGTAATTCTGGGGGCGTAGGATCGATGTGTTGTTCAGGGTGGAGTTGACGTGTGTGTGCATGCGTGTGTGTGTGTGTGTGTGTGTGTGTGTGTGTGTGTGTGTGTGTGTGCGTGTGTGTGTGTGTGTGTGTGTGTGTGTGTGTGCGTGCGGCACACGTGTGTGTATCAAGTGTGTGGGCGGGGGGGCACGATGGAATAAGACATGTCATTTGACAAACCCCGGTCTGTGATTGATGCCAATCTCCTGAGTGATCTGGACCTTATCAATATTCATATGCCTGTTTACCCCAAGTGGCCCACACAGGTTGGTTTGAATGAACATTTTGTGACACCGTAATAAAGATATTCATGGCACGGTTGGCTGATGTGTGTTCACTGTGATCCGGTGCACAGGTTCCGTATGGCGAGGCTGTGGGATGTGTTCTGTCTCTGATCCAGGGTTCAGTCCTAGGCTCCACACGGTGTGGGCTGGGGTCCAGGGGTTCAGTCCTAGTCTCCACACGGTGTGGGCTGGGTCCAGGGTTCAGTCCTAGGCTCCACACGGTCTGGCCTGGGTCCAGGGTTCAGTCCCTAGGCTCCCACACGGTGTGGCCTGGGTCCAGGGTTCAGTCCTAGGCTCCCACGGTGTGGGCTGGGTCCAGGGTTCAGTCCTAGGCTCCACACGGTGTGGCCTGGGTCCAGGGGGTTCAGTCCTAGGCTCCACACGGTGTGGGCCTGGGTCCCAGGGGTTCAGGTCCTAGGCTCCACACGGTGTGGGCTGGGTCCAGGGTTCAGTCCTAGGCTCCACACGGTGTGGGCTGGGTCCAGGGTTCAGTCCTAGGCTCCACACGGTGTGGGCTGGGTCCAGGGTTCAGTCCTAGGCTCCACACGGTGTGGGCTGGGTCCAGGGTTCAGTCCTAGGCTCCACACGGTGTGGGCTGGGTCCAGGGTTCAGTCCTAGGCTCCACACGGTGTGGGCTGGGTCCAGGGTTCAGTCCTAGGCTCCACACGGTGTGGGCTGGGTCCAGGGTTCAGTCCTAGGCTCCACACAGTGTGGCCTGGGTCAAGGTGCCCCTTGAGACCTCAGAGGTTGAACCCTCTGATGAAGGAAGTTATGCAGACACTTGTTCCTGGGTTGCCATGCGGGGAAATAGATTGCATCTGACTGTCTTTGCATGTGTGATGCAATTTCCCTGCACTGCCCACCCAGCCTTTAACATAGGTTTTTCCTCAGTATTTTTTGCCATGTATGTATTTACTGTAAACTGAAAGCTGCAATGTGATTGGATGCACTATGCCAGTTGAGCCATCACACACACACACACACATGCACACGTACCACACACACACACACACACACACACATGCACACATACCACACACACACATGCACACGTACCACACACACACACACACACACATGCACACGTACCACACACACACACTCCCCAACACTCTTTCCTCCACCATATTCCTCTCGCTTGTCTAAACATGTCTTGGTTCTCTCCTTCCTTCTCTCTCTCTCTCTTTCTCTCTCTCTCTCTCTCTCTCTCGCTCTCTCTCTCTCTCTGTCTCTCTCTCTCTGTGTCTCTCTCTCTGCTGCACCAACCTCCACCCATCCTCTTCCTCTCTCACCATCTCTCTCAGTCTCTCTTCCTCTCTCTCTCTCTCTCTCGCTCTCTATTTCTCTCTTGCCATCTCTCTCAGTCTCTCTCTTCCTCTCTCTCGCTCTGTGTATCTCTCTTGCCGTCTCTCAGAAATATCTCTTCCTCTTTGTACATCTCTTTCTCTCCCTGTCTCGCCCTCTCTCCCCCCTCTATCTCCATCTCTCTCCCTCTCTCTCTCCATGTCTCTCTCTCTCTCTCTCCATCTCGAGCAATACACATAAACACACACAATGACAGGACCACAATACTACACAAATGTACCCAATTATAAGTGAATAACACATAATGCTAATGATAATAATATTTAATCATTATTATCATAGTAATTATTTTAGTTATCATTATTATTAATAATAATAAAAACAATATAATATAATAACCCTAACCTTATTTAATAAACCTAACCCAACCATATTATGTATTAATAATAATAATAATAATAATAATAATAATAATAATAATAATAATAATAATAATAATAATAATTCATTCACAATTATAACTATACTATATATATATATATATATATATATATATATATATATATATATATATATATATATATATGTTATTATTATTATTATTATTATTATTATTATTATTATTATACTAATAGAGATCATCTGGACATGAGAAGCTTGTTCTTGTTTGGCTGACTTCTGCCTCTGCCCATCTTCATGTTCTTACACACACGTACACACACATGCATTTCCACACACACAGCGAGTG
>JAXIVH010001571.1:15000-19636 GCA_036785325.1 Urophycis tenuis | reverse complement strand
TGTGTGTGTGTGTGTGAGATACTAACTCTGGAGTCACAGAGATGGAGGAATGGAGGGGTTCACCCTTCCTTTAATGGAGAAGGACGAACAACTGACGAAACCATGTTCGGTGTTCAGGGAAAATACCAAAATGTGTTCTGGCCGCAAATTACCCAAGATTTGTTGTTGGTGGTTGATACGTTTGTGAGTTTGCGTGTATTTGTGTGTGTGTGTGTGTGTGTGTGTGTATGTGTGTGCGTGTGCTTCTGTAAGTGTGTTTGTGTGTGTGCGTGTGTGTGTGTGCGTGTGTGTGTGTGTGTGTGTGACCTCGTGCATGCGCAGTTGCTGTGGTTGATTAATCCTAGCTGTGGTTGAGTGTGACGGAGGGTTACAACCAGCCATCATTTACCACCATTTTTTTGTTGGGATGCTTTCTGCCAAACTGCTGCTCATGAGCCAGTGTTTACTGGGCGCTACATAACCACAGCATTCAGCATTAAGTACCACTTATTCAGATTGGCCCGATAGCTTGTCTGAATTACGCGCTTTCCCTTTACCTCTTTATAGCGGTGTGACTCTGGGCTTGCCAAGGCAGTTAGTTTATTTTTATTTTTGATGCTAACCGGCAATTCAGGGTAGTTCTTTCGACTGTAAATCCTTGCTTTAATTGTATACCTGAGTTGGTGTGTGTCGATTAACCTTAAAATTCCCACACTTAGTTGCTTTTGAAACTCTGGATGATAAAACAGTGAGGGCTTTTTCACGGTAACAAAGAAACGAATAAGAACGAATAAGAATTTTACAATCAAGTTTCTGTATTACATTTTCTACAGAATATGCGCTTGTGCACACTGCATTAAGGTCATCCAACAAAGACACCCCATTTTACAAAGACTCTTTGTATGAGTATGACTCTTTCACCAATAAGCCACCTTAGCCGCCTTTGCAACAAGCAAAACCGCCAACCTACCCAGCCAGATAAGCTGTTTATGGCATGAAAGGCCGGCTTCACAGCTCGGAGATGGCGTATCAACACACCGATGCGAGCGGTTTCCACGATAACCCGTTTGGCAGCGTTGTGCCAGCTCATTCAAACGCATGAGCAGGTCCCATCAATAATAGATCAAAGCCCCTCCCCCGCGGTGTGATCAGAGGAGGAGTCCTTCCCCGCCATGCCCGAGTCAGGGGGAGTTCCTTTCATTCCCTTATCCCCACAGACAGCCCCCCCCCCCTTCACCTCGCCACGTCCGCCCCGCATCCACCGGCCCTCCCCCGCGGGACCCCCCACGGGACCCCCACGCCCTGCGCCTGTCTGGGGTCCCCCCCACTGCCTGCTTTTTGGAATATTCTTCTGATGTTTGTGGAAGGCGACGGGCCGGGAGGATGGATGGGAGGCCAGCCTCACTCGCAGCCCTGCAGAACGTGGATCACAACGAGACTGTGTGTGTGTGTGTAGATCGTATGACTGAATCAAACACACGTGGGAAGTACTGCTGGAACAACGGTTCAGCAGAGTTAAAATGTATTGGAGCACTGGGTTCGATCTTAATATTGATGCCAATATGAATAAAGCACCCTATATATTCAGGTTATACTCCAGAATACATGGTGAAGAACAAACTGGGGTTTTGGGAGGGAGCTAGTGGGCCGAGACTAAATGTTCTGGGAACATTTAGACTCAATGTTCTGGCTTGGAACTTCACTTCTGTTCTCTGTTGGTTGACTGTTCGTCAGCAAGGTGTTCTGACCTCCGCGGCTCCTTAATAACAAGCCATTTGGAGTCAGTGCAGGCACAGCGTTCGGCTAATGTGTCATTGTGTCCATTATGAAATACTGTCACGGAGGTAACCTGAAACTCACTCTGCCTTCCCCCAAATTGCTGAAATAATTTTCAAGTGCCCCAACGTGACTCGTGGAACCACTTGTCTGTGGGCCATGTCTCCTGGGTTGACCTCTGACCTTAACTCTGACCTCTGACCGGGTCAGACTTAAAAACTAATCTATGGAGAAGCTTGGGGTCGGAACACAGACAGGAACAAGACTCCAGCCAAGCGGCTGACTCCCAAGTCGTCCTATTGAAAGTGGCCGTAATCTAAACAGCACTTTCGGAAGGTCAGAAGATTCCGGCTGACAGGAAGGCTAATCTCGTTCGAACAGTGGCCTTGTGGTGTCGATGAGGAGGGGAGGTTGATGAAGAGGGCGAGGGGGTGAGGTACGTACTGGGTCAGCGGTGTATGTCGGGAGGTTCAGAGGAAACCAGGCAGACTATAGAACGTGTTCATAGCCCCAGACAGCCCTGTCCTCTAGTCCCCTGGAGCCCCCAGACAGCCCTGTCCCCTGGAGCCCCCAGACTGGGCTGTCCTCTGGTCCTCTGGAGCCCCCAGACAGCCCTGTCCCCCTGGTCCCCTGGAGCCCCCAGACAGCCCTGTCCCCTGGTCCTCTGGAGCCCCCAGACAGCCCTGTCCCCTGGAGCCCCCAGACAGCCCTGTCCCCTGGTCCTCTGGAGCCCCCAGACAGCCCTGTCCCCTGGTCCTCTGGAGCCCCCAGACAGCCCTGTCCCCTGGAGCCCCCAGACAGCCCTGTCCCCTGGTCCTCTGGAGCCCCCAGACAGCCCTGTCCCCTGGTCCTCTGGAGCCCCCAGACAGCCCTGTCGCCTGGTCCTCTGGAGCCCCCAGACAGCCCTGTCCCCTGGTCCCCTGGAGCCCCCAGACAGCCCTGTCCCCTGGTCCTCTGGAGCCCCCAGACAGCCCTGTCGCCTGGTCCTCTGGAGCCCCCAGACAGCCCTGTCCTCTGGTCCCCTGGAGCCCCCAGACAGCCCTGTCCCCTGTCCCCTGGAGCCCCCAGACTGGGCTGTCCTCTGGTCCCCTGGAGCCCCCAGACAGCCCTGTCCTCTGGTCCCCTGGAGCCCCCAGACAGCCCTGTCCCCCTGGTCCCCTGGAGCCCCCAGACAGCCCTGTCCCCTGGGTCCTCTGGAGCCCCCAGACTGGGCTGGTTTAAGGTGCGTGTCTGCTGTGCTGGCATTGATTCTGTCCTGCCGTCCTCATTTGCATGATGCTCCACGCACCATATTCATGATTTCCAGGAGAGCGCGGGGGATGGAGGAGGAGGAGGAGGTGGAGGTGGGGAGTGGTGGTGGTGGTGGTGGTGGGGTTGTAATTCCTGTGATTTGTACACCTATTGTTGACGGTTTCATTGCGATGCATCGCATCCTTGAGAGGAAGACTTGCAGATGCAGACATTCGACGGTACGCAGAAGACTGCGGCGAAGTCTCCTTTGTGGGCAAGAAGGCAGCGACTCTGGTCTTGTATGATTCACATATCTTGTGGAGCGGTATGCTCTAGCCCTCTAAATGATCTCACTTTGTGCTCATGCCGGAATACACACACACACACACACACACACACACACACACACACACACACACACACACACACACACACACACAGACACACACACACATACACGCACACACACGCACACACACACACACACACACACACACACACACACACACACACAACCACTGCCTGCGCCCGCCACCTTCTCCCCGTAAATCATATGCGCTGTGTACTCTCTGCATCTTACCTTTGCATAGTTCCCCGCGCTTGTGTGCCCAGAAGAGCCTCCATTACTTGTCTTATGAGGGGCTTGTGTTCTGGAGTGTAGGTCCTCGGGGCGGAACAGGACAAACTTGAATTGGTAATAAAAGACTCGGCCTGTAATTACTTGCCAAATTATTATAATTGGCCATTGTTGATGATCCTACTGCCTCACTGCTCCCTCCGCAGGCTTCAGCCGTGATTCATGTGTGCTTTTGTGTGTCTGTGTGTGTGTGTGTGTGTGGTTGTGTATGTGTGTGTGTGGTTGTGTGTGTGTGCGCGCGTGTGCTGCGTGTTTTGCATGTGTTTGCTTTCCACATGTTAAATACACTTGATGCTTAACCACTCAATGTATTGATTACATTTAAATGTGGCACATTCACACAAGCTTTTCTAAATTATGCATCCGTCCTATTGACTTTCCCTCAGTCTCTCTGCTCGCCCGGACCAGAGTAATGGTTCCCTGCGGAGTCCAGGGCCAACATGTACCACGGATCAGATGAAGTTAGTGCTGCTCCACGTCGGTGCTTAGGCGTAACCCAGAAGATAAGATCAGGATCTTCAAGCTAAAAGAGTTATTTCACAGATATCTCCATCGTTATTATTGTGCTAAAGGCCGTCCGGAAATTGGAAACCCTTATTTTCAATCAGGGTGCTCATACTTGTCCCCCCGCCCTCCAGCTAGAGCTGTAATACTTCTTACAGTTCTCCCCGAAAGGAGGTTATATTAATCTTTCTACATAACCCGGAAATGTACAGCTGGTATATGCGACAGCCGTGTCTCTCCTGTTCCCCTATTTGATGCTACGCTGCCCTCCTCACGGCGTGTGAATCAGGAGACCGAATTCTACTTTCTTTGTTCCCCCTCGCTCTATATTGCTTTCTCCCACCACCATTCTCCTTCCTTTTAATTCTGCTACCTCCTCGTTCTTTACTTTGTCCCTCTGTCCGTCCGGCTGTCCACCCCCCCCCCCCCCCCCCCCCCCAGAGAGACAGAAGCACAATCTCTCCCTCAAACAAGGGGAGGGTAAACACCGCGCCGGCCGTGTCTTCTGCA
>JAXIVH010001571.1:2500-10000 GCA_036785325.1 Urophycis tenuis | reverse complement strand
GCCCAAAAAAAAAAACCCATAACAATAGCCTGACAACGCCACCCTGGGGCCTAATGCCTCAGGGACATCTTTAAGACATTAGGAAGTCTGATAAAACAACCAAATTCTCAGAGGTTCGTGTTAAGCACTGGAGACATGAATCCCATTCAAAGAAATATTTATTAATCAGAAAACCAAAGAAAACGTATCTGGCAGCAGAAACATAAAACAAACAAAGAATAAGATGACAAATGTTCATTGGTTTTAACAGGTAGCTGGAGAGGGTTACCCGAGGGAGGCAAGCTAATGGGACGAGTGCTTCGAAGTCCACGCTAACACACAGGAATTCAAACATTTTTAAAGTCATGCATCTGACACAGCAAAGCCACAGCAAGCAAAAAAAAACAGAACGACCACACATGTAAAATTATGGCTAACTACCACTAGGCAACTAGCCCCCCCCCCTGGCCAACTCAGTATATTTAAATGAACAAAAAAAAATTACAAAACACAAAACCAAGACAAGATAAGACAAAACAAAACAGCAGCACGACCCACATTAGCACCCAGAGGAGCAGGCCGGGCTCCCTACACTTGTAGGTAGGTAGGCCACAGTATCCATGCCCTGGTGCTAACAGGAAGGGCACCCAGCCAGAGTGCTGATGGTAGGCTCTGGTGTTCAAAACATGGCCCTGCCAGTACAACCTACAAAGCTGCTTGTGACAAGCTCTTAAATAGGCTGCACTGGCACCAATTAAGTAATTGGGCCCAAGCCCCACCCCCTCTTTAACTGAGGCAGGCCAGAGAGAACAGAGCAAGTAGACAAGTAGACAGTCTACCTGCTACACATAGTTACATTTGAAATAAATACGCTACATTATGCATAAAAGGAAAATCATTACCCGCTTTTAAAAAATCCTTTATGAATATTTATAGAGTGTTTGTGTCACCACTTACTTGCCAGGCTTTTCGAAAATTCTGTTTTAAGCGGCACTCTGCGCGCCCGTACTCTCTCGCCCCGTCTCTCTCGCTCACTCTCCCCCTTGATCTCTCCCCCTCTGTTTCCCTCCAACCTCTCTCTCGTTTACTGACAGACTTTTAGTTTTAATTGACTGATTTGATTGTTGAACTGAGTGTTATTGGACGAGTATCTGCGTGCGGTAGAAGGTGTGTGTGCACGTGTGTGCGTGTGTCTGTGTGTGCGCGTGTGTGTGTCTGTGTGTGAGTGTTTACACTGTGGCTTCAGCGGGAGTCAGCGGTACAAGGCTTTGTTCTATTGGCGAGGCATTGTCTCCCCCGCGGCGAGGCCTGTCAGAGTTGGTTAAGGTGAGGGGTCAACAGTGTGTGGGGAACATGAAGGACAAACTAATCTAACGGCCCCGCAGCCTGTTTCACCCTGACCCCGGGGCCATGTGCTCCTCACCACGGCGTCTGCAGAGGAAACCATTATCTTAACATGGCTGCCATGGGCGGTCCCATTGTACCTATCTATATATCTACAACAAGAACCACAACAACAGCAAATAGACAAACACACCAAGGAAACAGGCGCACACACATTCACACACACATACACGCGCGTGCGTGCGCGCACGCTCGTTCTCGGCCAATCTGTGAAAACACACACCCATGCACACATGCGAACATGCACGCACACACACACACACACACGCACGCACGCACGCACGCACACACACACACACACACACAAACACACATATACATTTCACATCCACATCACAGCTCATTCACAGAAAGAAAAAAATCCCTTTTTCTGCAGTTTGCGTCTTTGGTGCCAGCAAGCAAATATCAAAGATTGATGGTGACAATGGTGGGAATCTGCTGAGGGTGTAGTATGTGTGGATGTGTGTGTGTGTGTGTGTGTGTGTGTGTGGGTATGTGTGTGTGTGTGGGTGTGTGTGTGTGTGTGTGCGTGCGTGCGTGTGTGCGCGTGTGTGCGTGTGTGCGCGTGTGTGCGTGTGTGTGCGTGTGTGCATGTGTGCGCGCATGCGTGTGTGCGTGCTCGCATGCATGCGCGCGTGTCCGAGCGTAGATATTTGTCAGGGAGATCTAGGAATGCGATTTGGCCGCCACGCGTGTCAGGACCCCACATCTCCGCCTCCTAATGCATGCTGGGAGAGAGAGGCGAATGAATCCGGCTCGCTTGTCATAACAGGTGCTGGGCGGGGCTCAGGGGAGTAGGGCTGCACTCCACCTGCCTCAGATTCAGCCCCCGACATCTTTCAGTGTGTCAGCCTCCCCTTAACGGCTCCCTTGGCCTACACCTGCACACGGAGCCCGGCTTCCTCGCTTTACCCCTCCCCTGGGGGGAGGAAAGCAAGGCGGAGGGAAAAAAAAAAAAAACAGAGATGAGAGAGAGAGCCTCAGTGATCACCGTGGTAACGGAGAGTAATGGCGGCGCCCGAGGTCTAGAACAAATCACCTGTAGATGATTCCATTATCCGCAGCCACTGAGGAGTCCTTCACGCCCCGCTGTAGCACCGCGGCCAGGCGGCGCCACACCACCGCATTCACCCTGTCACAGAGGAGCTCCATGCACCGAGTTCACCATGTCACATAGGAGCTCCATGCACCGCGTTCACCCTGTCACAAAGGAGTACCATGCACCACGTTCACCCTGTCACAAAGGAGCTCCATGTTCCGCGTTCACCCTGTCACAAAGGAGCTCCATCCTCCGCGTTCACCCTGTCACAAAGGAGCACCATGCACCGCGTTCACCCTGTCACAAAGGAGCTCCATCCTCCGCGTTCACCCTGTCACATAGGAGCTCCAGCCTCCGCGTTCACCCTGTCACAAAGGAGCTCCATCCTCCCCGTTCACCCTGTCACAAAAGAGCTCCATCCTCTGCGTTCACCCTGTCACAAAGTAGCACCATGCACCGCGTTCACCCTGTCACAAAGGAGCTCCATCCTCCCCGTTCACCCTGTCACATAGGAGCTCCATCCTCCGCGTTCACCCTGTCACAAAGGAGCTCCATGCACCACGTTCACCCTGTCACAAAGGAGCTCCATGCTCCGCATTCACCCTGTCACACATGAGTTCTACGAGCCAAGTTCACCCTGTCACATGTGAGCTCTATGGGCCACGTTCACCCTGTCACCTGTGAGAGCTGGCTGGTGAGAGTTGGCTTCGGCTTCGTAGTGAACATTCACCCTGTCACATGTGATCGCTATGAGCCACATTCACCCTGTCACATGTGAGCGCTATGAGCCACATTCACCCTGTCACATGTTAGCGCATGTGAGCGCTATGAGCCACATTCACCCTGTCACATGTGAGCGCTACGAGCCACATTCCCCCTGTCACGTGTGAGTGCTATGAGCCACATTCACCCTGTCACGTGTGAGTGCTGTGAGCCACATTCACCCTGTCACATGTGAGCGCTACGCTCCGCGTTCATCCAGTTTACCCTGCCGCCGCTAACAGAATGCAGCGCTCTGCAGTGAGAGGATGAATCACTGGTGAAAAGGACGGAGCTCCATCTGCACAGTGAGCAACAATAGCTGAAACGGAGCAGGAATAGAATGATTTCATAGATGATTCACAGCGACATGAGACAAACATATGAAATTAGAATCGATTCGATTAGACGCTCTTCATCTTCGGTCCTGGAAATTTGGCTTCACAATCCAAAAAAACCACGTCACACGATGTATAAACACGTTGCACAAAATGAGTGTTCTTCTGAACATCTTGCATGCTTAAATATTGACGTTGTAGTTTCGAGCGGGTTCAAAGAGGCCCAATGAGTTCTATTCAGAGACCTGAATACACGGACCCCCGATTCAGCTCGCTTGTTCCGCCACATCTATCACCCTTTGTTCGTCTCAAAGACCCCCCCTCCCCTCCGAACGCCACGCACGCGGCCCCGCTCGCCTCGTCTTTAAGGTTCTGCTGTTACCATGGCGCCCACCTGGCCGTGACCCAGCAGCCAAGACCAAGGTCATTAGTCACAAAGCTCACAATGCACTCTGATGCTGATTCATAGCCAGGGAACCTGCCGATGGCGGCAGCGCTTTTAAAAATGTTGCTTGCTCAAATCGGAAGAAAATTGCGCTCCACAGCGCAGTGTTTACCTTACTGATATGCAGAATCCCTGTGTAATCCCAAAAAGGCTCCAGGTTTTGGAAGGCGCTGTTGCCAGGGAGACATTGTGTGGAAAACCATGCCTTCCCATTTCCATTATTAGTATTGTGGTCTCCCTGTCGCTGTTATCGTTTGGTGACATTGTTATTCCTCACACACTGACTAGACACTGCAGCTCTCTCTCTGTCTAGAACATCACATTTGATTTGCCCCCTCGTTTTGTGTTCTTATTTGTTTACCCGATGCGCCTCGCCCACACGACAGCATCATATAAGAATTGAAAGAAATTGAAAAATGACGATTTGTCACCAAAACTGTCCTCGGCGTCTTCCTTTGGAAAAGAAAGCCTTTTTTGAAAATTGAAGGTTGTGGTTTCCCGTCGTCTTCTTTTTTTCTGTCCCCAGCAAACATTTACAATAATGAACGGGTCGTGGCCGAAATTCCAAGGAGAAATTGTGTCTGGAACACGATGAGAAATGTGCTCATGATAATTCTGATCATAATAACAAACCCAGACCCAGAGAGGGGAAAACTCTCCACATTGTCCACATGACCGTGCTCCGCAGGGTGGTACAGTTCCAGGGGTGTGTGTGTGTGTGTGTGTGTGTGTATCCAGCCTTTATTTCAGTAGGCTGTATGCGTGCTGTTTGTCCCTGGATGTACGGCAGCACTTCCAGGGACATGGTTCTGCCCGTGTGGTGGGTGGGCTCTCCGGCCTCCGGGAACCTCCGGTCTGCTCCTCTGACAGCCCTGAGACTGCAGAGACAGCTTCACACAATTCAGCTTAATGAGAGACAGAGAGAAAGAGATATATATATATTATATATATATATATATATATATATATATATATATATATATATATAAGAGACAGAGACAGAGAGAGAGCGAGCGAGAGATAGACATTTTTAATTGTAGTAAAGAAAAAAAAGTGAATACCTCTATGCGTGTATGTGCAGTATGTGTGTGTGTGTGTGCGTGCATGCGTGTGCGTGCATGCGTGTGCGTGCATGCGTGGGCCTACGTGGGTGCGTGGGTGGTCGATCATTGGCCTGCTCCTCCAAATCAATGGGTCAGGACCCGCTGTTATCTGATCATCTGATCTGAGCTGCGGTTGATCTTTTAAACAGAAAGATTACAGCGGGAGGGGGGGCGGGGTCACAGAGCACCAAGCGTGGCCCCCCAACCAGCGGGTCCAGAGTAGCACCCCACCCCCCACCCCCCACCTCCAGCGATCGGCCGTCCTCCGAGACCACCTTGGCCCCACGCCTCCCCAGGCCCGCCCCTCCGAGGCCCTCCCCGGCCAGAGATAAGACGGCCCACTCGCTCGCAGGAGCCCGGAGAGATCAATACGCCTCGCTCGGCTCAAAACGGCAAAGCAAGTCATTAAGAGGAGCGAGCGGGCGAGCGTGCTGGCCGGCCCTCCGGCCCAATGTGGCCGAGTTAAGCTGCAGACGCTGTTATCATTGTGAAGCAAATAGATCCACAAAGGACGGGGGGGGGTTCGAGGAGAAGGAAATGGGGGCATAATAAGATTTACTCGCGGCAGTATTCTCACTGTATCTTGTGAAGATGTGGTGGTGGCGGCGGTGGTGGTGGTGCTGGCGGCGGTGGAGCGGGGGGGCGGGGGGGGGGTGGGGTGCTGGGGGCGGAACTCTTTCAGAGAAAGCCCGATGTGCGCATCAGCAAGCGAGGAATTAGCTCAGCGTTTATGCGGCGTGGAGGGTGAACCTGGGAGCTGCAGACGCCGCTCCTCTGCGCTCTCCTTTTGTGTCTCTCGTCTCCTTTGGCGTGCACGCACACGCGCACGCGGCCGAACCCGTGCTTTGTGCGGCTGCAGCCCGGTGATGAGGCGTCACCCGGGGCTCTTACCTGCACCTGGCCGGAGATGCTGAGGCGGTGTGTTCGCCTCGCTTGTGTCCCCCATGACTCTGGATGTGGGTCACGGGGAGGGAGCCCCCCCGGGGTGCTGTGCGGCCTCGCAGAGGTTCTTTGAAATGGATCGGACTGCGGGCGCACTCCCCCTCACCCACACCCACCACACACCCTCCTCCACCACCACCACCACCCTCCCTCCTCCACCACCACCACCACCACCACCACCTCACTTCCAAGAAATTTGTGTCTCTCTTGTTGTGGTTTGTCGGGGGAATCATTGACATTTGGATGTCTGTGAGTGGCTCACAATGGCCAAGATGCTGAGGAGGGAGGCTGACATTTTGTCTCTGTGAGTGCTTGACAACGACTGAGAACCACTGACATTTAGGAAGGGTTTCACGCTGCGCACGCCCAAGACTCTTCGTCGTGGCGGAGTGAGAAAAAGAAAATTAGACATCCGCGATGTCACTCGTATCTCTTGTCCGGTCGGCCCGGGATCACAGGGGCCTCGCTCCAAACAAAAAAGTAGACACAAGCGAAAGGGACCGGACCGAAAGGCTTTGTGGGCTGAACACAAGGAGCCTGAGATCATACTGCCGAGTCAGAACGTTTCCATAGCAGCAACATACCTGGCTCCCCTCAGACCTGGATGTGCATTTCCTCCGCGGACCCCCATCGCTGTGAAAATAATTATCATGTGTTGTTGTTGTTGTTGTTCTTTTTTTTTTTTTTGTACGTTTCACACGCGCCATAGGTGTGTGCTATGAGAGTTATGACGAGACATAAGGTACACATGACATGCATGAGCAAAGAACAGCAGACGCCATATGCTTCCACCCACTGATGCTGTTGGACAAGAGGGAAAAAAAAAATACAGTAATTACAGCCGGATGATGAATGCAATAGACAGGAGGCGCGGGAGGGGCCTTGGAGAACAGGGGAAGGGGTGCTCAAATAACAACCTGGTTCCGGTTCCCTCGGCGGCTGGCTGGCCGTTCTGAAGGTTCTTCACCGTCCACCCTCCAGAGGGTGCTGCATGGAGAAGCCCATCCCTCGAGTCTTGTAGCTCCGTGCTGTTGATCTCCGTTCAGACGAAGGTACAAGCTGTTCTCCTGGACAAACCAGACCACTGGCTGGCGTTTTCACAGCCTGCTGGGACGAGGCTTCCACGGGGCTGTGCTTTGTTTTGAGTGCTGTGGCAGTTTGAAGCCATGTAGAAAGGGGGAGGAACGAGGGAGGGAATTAAATTAACCACTAAAGGCTGACATTTGCTTGAGCGGAGATTGATCTGGATGTCTTCACCGAGCTAGCACACCTAGCTAAGTGTTTTTGTTGTCGTGGTTGGGCTCACTCGATCAATCATTTTTGAGGTGAAAATGAAAGCAATTGCAGAAGTGCTTTGAGATAAAGTAGTTTTTTTGTTTAATGGCCTCAGTGGCCACGCGGTCTTAATCAGTCTTCGCCATGCCTGTATGGGACCTCACCGCCATGCTGCCGTGGTGTCGTAACCAGCCGCGTCAATGAATACAATCTGTT
>JAXIVH010001570.1:7500-19646 GCA_036785325.1 Urophycis tenuis | reverse complement strand
CAATCTTTCTTCAAAGGAAGAAGCAATTTTTTGAAGCATTTTAATGTTGTTATTTTTGACTACAAAACAGCTTTGTGTTCCTTTATGATATTGAAATAGAATGCTAATTCATTGTGTTATATCTATGTCCAGTGTTTCACCCAGGATAAACTAGGTCTCGTTAGCTAGTGAGTCTTGAATTCTGATCAGTGTTTTGACCTGTTTTTTTTAAATGAGCAGTGATTGAGATAACTCTGCGCAGGCACACGTCTGCACGGAGAGCAGCACATGAACGGCCGGAGGGTTAAGCGGGGTCACACTTCACGCTCGTGTTGACCGGCCGGCCGGGGAAACAAGTCCATTGTCACATGTGCACATGAACAGAACGAGCAGCGGCCTGTCACTAACGGCAACAGCACGCTTCATCGACGGTGTAGTATAATTATCATAGCCTACAACAAACATTTTTGAAATGTAAAAAAAAAAAAAAAAAGTTCATTCCAAGCACTGCTCCGTGTGAGGTCGGTCCACGGACAAGGCTGAGGCTCAAACAGGCTCAACGTTCTGGACTTTACCGGCGTCACATTGTGAGTGCGAGCTGGTATACACGCTGGGTGAGCAACGCTACCTCCGTCTGACCTGGATACGCTCGCGTGCAGGGCTGTGTGCTGGTGCCCCTCATTATACTGGTTTGGTGTATCGTAGGTTAATACCCTAACGCAGGGCTGGCCAACACGGTGCCCGCGGGCACCTGGGCACCCACGCCAGTGGCCCACAGGGCAGGTTCTAAAAATAGCACTTGTCACCATGGAGAAAAATGAAATTAAATTAAAATGATTTTTTTTATTTTTTTTATTGTGTTTTTTGTTTTTTGTGTTTTTTAATCAGTAACACTTGCATTGATGTAGATTTAAAGGCAATGGCAATATTGAATTTAACATTTTAAAACCAAAAATGTTTTATGAACTCTGAACTTGTCTGGAAAGTTCAATAACACGTGCACTCTTTGCTGAGACAAGCTAGTGAGCGCACAGAATGGGGAGCTAGATGGAGGTTATACCCACAAAATAAAGACAAACATGGCGAAAAGAAAACTTGCGGCACAATGTGGAGAGACATTACCTCTCACACTAGCTTCCATGCTCACTACCCACCTGGCAGTGCCCTACGGGCAGAACAGGTGCAGGAGTTAAAAGCAGCATTGGGCAAACGGTCATTTTTCACAAGGCTAGTGAAAAAGTCACAAAAAGCAATTGAAACTTAATTTAGAGCTGCATTTTTTGATAAAGAACACAAAATGTCATTTGAAAAGTTCATCACATGCCCAGAGGCAGTGATTTGCCTGACATGGGATGAGATGCTTATCCGTGGTGATGTAGACGCTGTCCATCTTGTTCTTCTGATGCCCAACAGCGAGGAGGTATGGCTGCCAACCCTGCTGGTTGCGGAGATGCTCCTCGACACTGCAGCATGACTAGGGTTGAGATAAGGAAACTTCATATTAGATACAAGAATAATGTGCGTCACAGAGAAAATTACAAAAAAATCAAATAAATAAACATTATACCATAGAAATTACTATTCAAACATCGTCATGGGCGTGTGCAAGATCAGAATACCGAGGAAGATTTAATTTCAATTTCATCCAACTCATTCTCATTTACACGTGGCTAAAAAGGTGACATGTGAAAAAAATGTACTAAATGTACTAATACACATAATTACCTTATGAAAGACTACAACTCTCAACTGCATCACATGCACTGATGTTTGGAGACTTCGGACCCCAGGTGGTGGTGGTGGAAGGAGATGCATCAGCAACAACAAGGAGGCCCTTTATTGGTCGTAGGCTGAGGGCAGGGTGACAAAAATGAACAGAAAACATTTTAAATTGAAAATACTACCCATAAATCAGATCAGAATTTTTAAGATTTTACAGAATAGACATATTATTAAGTCTATAAAATACAGCTAACACTTAAAAACAAACAAAACAACTCACTTGTCGCCTCATAAAGATCACTTCCTGCGGGACTGTCTGCTGACTGCACCAAGCGACGCAACTCTGGTGTTTAAGGGAGCTGCTTCGCCTCATTTAATGACATTTGGCTTGAAGAACACATCCCATTTCTGAAGCAGGCTGGAGGATGTCTCGACATCAAAGTGTGAAGTCTTGATCCACCTGTAAGAAAGAAAATTGAACAACTACTACTGAAAATACTTCCAAATTTCAAGCCATTCTAAAACATCTCGTCCCAAACTTACGAATCCTTTTGTATCCAAGAATCTTGGGAAGATTGAGAGGATATCACCACTTCTGTCTGGGTCATTGACAAGCTTCTGAAAGTGCTGAAAGGTCCCCCTCATCTTCTGGAAAAATTAAGGACTTGTCTGTGGTATGGTTGAGCAAAGACATTGCTGCTTGGCAGTTGGCAAGCATCCGCATCAAGCTGACTTTCAACATTAACAGTCCTTCGGAATGGTGGGCCTCCTGGAGGAAGGCAGTCGGGCTGTTTGGTTTGTTTTCAGACGCCAAGCAATGTATCCTGTGATGCTTGCAGCATCAAAGAATTGTTCCTGAAATGAACAAATAAATACATGCATTGTCATACTCTGCTCATAAGAAATATCTAAATTTAAATGTCAATGTCATGCACACAGCTTTGTGCCACAACATGCAAGTATGAAAGAGTCATGCAAACAATAATAATGATTATTCCATAGCCTTTCTTGGAATATGGATCCTTGAGGGAAGAGAACAGCATCACCATCCCAAGAGCATACTCTTCTCTGGTTGCTTTAGTAGGGAGGTGCCCGAGAGAAGATATTATATTAGTCATCGAAATGTATGCAACAGTACAGTAATTAGACAAATAAACACATTTACCCATGATTCTCAATCATGTGAGCCAGCAGTATGTTAACCATTTGTCTTCTTACAGCATCTATTAGGGTTTCTGTTGTTTGGTACTCACACAGTACTTCTTCACCTGACTTACCCCTAAGCACAGCTTCAATCAACTAACAAAAAACAAAACAATAAGAATGCAGAACATGGTGATAAACAGCTCTTCTAGAGAGTGAAAAAATGTAGTGTTAAGAAACTCATGAGAATCAAGCATTATTACAACCTGTTTAGCAGACACTGCATGTGTATTGTTATGCCCCAGTCTAGGGGTGCCTAGAGCATAACTACGCACGTAGCCACTACAAAACGTTTTAGTTTTGAATGAAAAGAGAAGGATTTATTCACAAAACTCAGAGATCAAATAACTAGAACTAAGGTATCAGGTTCAGGGTGGACCAAGGCCAAAACAACAACCAAAACAAATCTATCTGGAAAATAAATCACTAACCTCAGAAAACAAATGACAATAGACTTACGTCCCTAACAAAGAAAACAGGAGAAGACAAGATCAACTGAAATGGCAGTCCACCCCTACTATTCAAACAAGAACTACTTCCAATCTAGAACAAAGGACTTCACAAAAGGACGTGTGGCTGGTTGGGAGAGTAGGGGGATGAGGAAGTGCTGGTTGCCCCCAATGGCGGCCATCTTGGGTCGTTATATTCTCTTGGGGTTTCCTGCTGTAGCCAATCAGTGTCAAGGGCCTGAAATCACTCAGCCAATCCACATTCGGGGATGGCACATTCCTATTTACATGGGATTGAAAAGCAAACCACAGACAAATACAGCAGACTACAAAACTACAAAACAGGTTAGGGCTTCGGATTTGTAACCGGAGGGTGGCCGGTTCAAACCCCGACCAGTGCGAACGGCTTAAGTGCCCTTGAGCAAGGCACCTAACCCCTCACTGCTCCCCGAGCGCCGCTGTTGCAGGCAGCTCACTGCATCGGGTTTAAGTGTGTGCTTCACCTTACTGTGTGCTTCACCATCACTGTGTTGAGTGTTTCACTAATTCAGGATTGGGTTAAATGCAGAAGACCAAATTTCCCTCACAGGATCAAATGAGTAATTCTTCTAACTATGACCACAGTCATAACAGAATCCTCAATTCTTGGTCTCTTGGATGCATTTGAGCTGAAGCTTGAGTCAGACATCTCAGAGGCATGAGAAAAGCAGCAATCAGAAAATTCTAAAGGAATAGAAAAAAATGTGTAAATAATTTTACTCTGTAGGGTATAAAGGCCTAATGCTTGATTATACTTGCCTTTTGTATATCTCACCGTCATTTGTGAAAACTGTCAGCACCACATTGCCTTGTCCAACAAGGTCGCTGAATATTTTTGCATCAACTTCTGTCCCTGTTGCATCCTTGTATATCACTTGTGCATCAGGTGGCAGGCAAAATCGCCCGATGATGAATGAAAAGACAGTAAGATTAAGCTGAATGTCCTTCCCACTCTAGGAGGCACATGTTACAGAACTGAAATTGGTTAGCAATGGACCCCATTTATGAAACACTCTGCTAAAGGCATGTAGAGAAATCAGTCGACAACATTAAGCAAATTATGAAGAGAAACTGATTTCCTTTTTCAGTGGTGGCAGCAATACGCTTCCATGAGCAAGGTATTCACAGGTATCACTTTTAAATTCCATGCCTTTAAAACTTGTATTTTAAACCAAGCTAAAGAAAAATAAAATAAGTCACCTTTTTCATGGAATTGCAGGAAGTGAAACTGTCTTTCAACTTCATTCAACTCAACATACCTCTGCTGTTGTATTTCACCTGGACCAGCATTTTTACTGAAACTAGCAAGAAAGTTTGTCAAGTAAATTAAAATTCACAAGAAAACGGTTAAAAAAATAAAAATAAATGAATAAATAAAGACAATTAGATAATGAAGTCCTGGTCATAGTCAACTAAGCACTTGAAACAGCGTGTCTGCATGTTGGGACACATTTTCGTGGCCCCTTTTCATGTTCAACTATGCTGCGTGAAGGCCAAAAAAAACCCAGCGACCGTTAGATTCAGCCTCAGCTGCAAACATTTTATACAGTAAAAAACAAAGCTTCATTTTTCACCACTTTGAGCTAGCATGTTTTGTGAACTCATCACTGATGAAGTTGGTGATGGTTTTTAGTAACTAACAGTTAGCTAACTTATACTGCTACTGGTCAAATTAGCCATTCAGTCCTGTAGCTTTTACATTGTACATACTGCAGTTCACTGCATCGTTTTATAATTGTTTCACTAAGTTTGAACTTAATTGCACTTAACGTGTAGAACCGCATGACAGGGAGAAAATGGCGCTGACTCGTCGTCTCCTCTCACCCATGGATGTAAGAAGTGAAGCACTTGGTGGAGGCGGAGCTTAATTACGTCTGTAGAGTTATTTTATTTATTTATTTAGTCGTTTTATTTTAGGCTTCTGTGAGTAACACATAAATCAGAAAGTGTTAAAATTACACTTTAGGAGTGAAAATCAACTCCTAAATGTTTAACCCTGAAATCTCAATTATCCCATTTTTGCTGTGTACTAAATCTACTAAGCCAAGGAAGACACCAGGGTTAGCTAGTACATGACCACAACACTACGTCGCCGCATTTAATTGCATTACCAAGTGGCAACGACAGCAAATGGCCACATCACTACGTTGTAGCAATGTATTTATTTTACTTGATGGCAACTTCCTATAGGCGACGTCGTGGCGATGTTGCCACAAAGTTACCAGAAGGTAATGTTGCCATGACCAAATGGCAACTTATAGGCTATTAACGTTGCCGTCTGGTCGTGTGTTAGCTGGGCTCTGTGGGCTCTTTTCTGCCTGTGATGTCTTGAGTGAAAAGCCTAAAAGGTTTGAAAAAAAAAAAAAAAAAGAAGAATGTGCATTCTCATCAAAGAGAAGTAGGCTATAGCGAGCTATAACGCGTGACTATAAAACAAAAATAAAAAAAAAACATTTATAAAGTCCAAATTCCACCTGCTGCCAACAGCACGCAACGCCCTGCGTTGTGCATGACGATTGAGTGAGGCAAGAACGGTGCAACGGCCCCGACGACGACATAAACACACCGAGGAATACAGGAATTAGGTCTGTTTTTTTAGAGAAGCAGATGTTTGACGCGGTGACTAAGCGTCGCTTCGGGGACGTCTGGAAACAGATCAGTGTCGTTCATGACCGAGAGGCCCCTCGCGTCTCGCCGTCTGCGGAGACCAGGCGGCGGGGCGAAATGAACACGCCCGCGCGAAGCTCCACTATTTATCTTTATCTGTCGGCGTCGGACATGACATTGACCAAACAACAACAAGCCCTGTGCCTTTCAGCACTCCGTCTTTCCGCCCCTCCGCCTCCTGTCTCTTGGAGATAGTTAAATATGATTGAGCGACCGTTTTGGCAGATGTGTGCAACATCACAGGGACATTGATCCATCCCGCCTCTGACCCAGAGTCGCCTTGCAAGTCACGGGATGATTGAGAGACAGGATGCTCTCCTCATGAAAAAAAGGGGAAAAAATGATTCAGTGCGTTTGAGGACGACAAACAACGTTGTAAATACAACCTAGATAGTAAAAAGGGGGTATGCAGGGATAGGGGTAAAAAAAAAAAAAAAAGATTATTGGCAGGGGATAGATGGGATGAGATAAGAGTGGCAGATAAAGGAGGAGAGGAAAGGCGAGTGCCATGGGGGGGGGGGGGGGGGGGGGGGAGAAGAAGAAGAATTACTCATGGGGGGGGTTCTGTTGGCTTCCTCCTGACTTGAACCTCAGGCAGCACTTCAAAGACTCACGCTGGTTCTGTGTGTGAACGTCGTGACTTTGAGCATGGAGGTCGCACTGAAAGAGAGACGATGGGAGCGAAGCAAAATGAGTTGTAATGAAAACGTAATAATATATATGAAATAAACCTGGCTATTTGGAATGAACTGGGGCTGGGAGGGTCATCTGTTCCTGTCAGATATCGAATACATTTAATTGGAAGCATGACATTCGCCGAGAATCTTCTTGTGCAAGGCAGTCTGAACAAAAGTGTTACTTTGTCCAGCGGCCATACACACGGACTGTATACCATGGCCTGGGTGAAACCTTGATGCTGATTGGCCGAAGGGGGCCTTCGATAACTGCAGTGAACTGCTGTAAATCAAAGTATCAACCCTGATTATCTCAAATAGAAGCAGTGCATGTATAAAATCTATTAAATAAAACTTTTAATTGGTATGCTTATATTTACCATCATCTTCTTCTGTTCATTGTGGCTCATTGGTCACCAGATGTTCAGCTGCTCTGCTATTGGTCACTTCATTTGCAAGAAAAATAAAAGCATGCAACTCCTTGTCATTGGAGATTGAGCTTGAATTGCTCCAAATGTTCAATGAGCTTTTAGTAACGTCAACGTTTGCTGAACATGTAGTGATTACAATGATTTCCCTTCGATACATGGCATTTTACAATCACCACATTGACGATCATATGAAATGTAATGTAAACTCAATGCCCTCCTGTGCTGGTTTTGGCCACAATGTTGGAGGTGATGGAGCCGTTGTTGTAGGACTGATCTGCCAAGGGAAAATAAATCCCAATACACACACACACACACACACACACACACAAAATGCATATTCTCAAAGATCTTTTATTTTGAAAATGTCGAAACAACAAACTGGCACCACTTCAGCTAAACGCCATCTGTTCCTCTTCTGCCTCTTTTGTACAGGTGAACTTATGTTCATTAACAAAGGGGGAAAAAGTCTCTTCAAAAAATAAAATAATAGACTTAGTATATCCTCAAAGTAACATAAAGGGGGGGGGGTTCAAGGCAGGAACACTAGAGACCGACTGCCCCCGTTTCCAAGGAGATTAAATTCCTTGCAGGTAATGCCTTCAGTCCAGGTTTCAGAGCGACCAGCCTCACCAACAGTAACAACCTCACTGTGACCGCAGGAAACGGCTGAAGATCAGCCAACAAGCCACCGAGTTCACGTATCAGGAGAACAGCACCGGGAGAGCAGGATCGGGAGAGCAGGACCGGGAGAACAGCACTGGGAGAGCAGGACCAGGAGAACAGCACTGGGAGAACAGCACTGGGAGAGCAGGACCAGGAGAACAGCACTGGGAGAGCAGGACCAGGAGAACAGCACTGGGAGAACAGCACTGGGAGAGCGGGATCGGGAGAACAGCACTGGGAGAACAGCACTGGGAGAACAGCACTGGGAGAACGGGATCGGGAGAACAGGACCAGGAGAACAGCACTGGGAGAGCGGGTTCGGGAGAACAGGACCAGGAGAACAGCACTGGGAGAGCAGGACCGGGGGGGGGGGGGAGAGAGGGCTCTTCAAACAGCCGCACAACTCGAGACGAAGAGGTGTTTAGCAGACGGACCACCGACCTCCATGCCGCGGAGGAAACGCGCGACATGACAGACCGGCCCGCGTTTCGTACCGAAGCTTATTACGTTTGAGGACGGGTGCCGACTCCTCAGTGGATGGAACGCCCCCAAAATCTCAGCCCTTTGAAGAAACAGTGGAAAATACTGCGTGTCAGAAACCCGTGCGGTTCCCGGGACTCGAGTGTCTGTCTGGGATAACCCTGGAACGACCAAATGTGATCTGGTTATTGCTGCAGCAGGCCTAAAGTTCAACTTTAGCTGGAGGCAGACGGCACACTCAAAAAAAGGTGTTTTCAGTGGATTTACCCGTCACGTGGCATCCGCGTGGTTCTCTTCCACGACTCATCGTTTTCCACCCGGTTCAGTTCTCTTTTTATCCGGGGTTGGGAGCACACCAACGTTAGAGAGTCAGGCGTGTGCATTATAAGAAGTAGACTCGAAGGTTTAAAAAGGACTCAGTGGTGGGAGACATACAGTGCTCCTGTATGACGTTTTCCCTGGTTAAAGAGTGTTTAGTTTAAAAAGACAAGAAAGTACACACAAACACACACACACCACACAACAGCAGGAACCCTCTCTGCTGCAATCGGCTTAAGAAAAAAAAAAAAAACTCCTTCCTTGAATCCATCAACTAAAAGGTGTCAGCCAATGCCTCAGAGATTTCAACCAATCAAACGCCGACCTCTCGACAACCCAGCCAATCAACATGGAACTGTACTATCTCCATAATCGCACACAGTTGTATTCCTCGCCCCCTGCCCCACTGGGTTGCTTCCACTACTGCTCAGGGGGGGAGAGGGCTGAGGGTTGAAGTGATAGCAGTGGGAGAGATCACAAGCAATCCCTTCTCATTCAGAGGTCCACGGCGGGGGGGGGGGGTCCAGTTTAAACTGACCTCCCCTAAAGCACCCAATTACGGGGGGCCCGCAACCGACGGCACTCGGAGCCAGAATTCTGGTTCTGGCCCGCACTCGTGGTGCTCTGCCTCTGCCGTCGTGACGACGACCACGTGAGGCCCTTCAGATGGGTGGACAGACGCTGGACAGACGCTGGACAGAGTGGATGGGAAGAGCAACACTCATCCCGGCTGCAGCCAGGATGACACCGGGAACAACAACACGTCAGAAAGCGATTGAAGAAGAAGAAGAAGGAGAAGAAGAAGGAGAAGAAGGATAAGGCCGTGTTCTCCACAGGGAAGAACAAAACCCCCATCATCAAATCCCCCGACCCTGTGTGAATAACCCACAACCCAAGGCTTGGCCTGTCGTGCGGTCTTTTTCGTTTTGTTTTGGTTAGCGCTCAAACAGAGCCAAATCAGTAGTGGGGCAGAACTTGGGCGGCCCATTAGCGCACACAGGTCAAGGAACAAGACGTCGTAGCTGCGGAGTCAAAGTGAGCAGCGTGAATCCTCTAGCAGCGTGAATCACACTCCCCCAACCCCCCCCATCCCTTTTTCTTTTTCACCATGTGCGTTCAGACTTCCTCAAACATCACAGGGAGACCACCAGAGGCTGGCAGTACAGAACGCCCCCCCCCCCCTCCCCCCCGCCCGCCTCGCCCTGACCATCGCACTTCCTAGCTGCTTTAAATGTTGTTATTTCAGCAAAGGCGAGAGAAAAAAAAAAGACTAAAATGAAAACATCAAATGAAAACGTTGAAATGTAAAATAAAAGTCTTTCACGGCCGCCGTCAACGTCTGTTTTGTTTTGTATTTCAACACCGCACCCACCAGAGGGCGCCAGAGGGTTTCACGAACGGCTCCTCACGTTGGTGGAGTGTCGGAGTTCATCAGAGCACGTGGCGCCGTGTGGCTAGGGCCGGGGTGGTGGCGGCGTTGGTGCGGCGCGGGGGGGGGGGGGTGGTTCTTTTTTGGCGTTGCTAGGCGGTTCCTGCCGCTGCTGGGGGGGCGGTTGCCGCGGCGAGACTGGCGTTGAGGCCCTTCCCCCGATGTCTCTGGCCTCCTCGTTTTCGACCGCTACCGGACTTGGGCTGAGGAAGGGGGATGACACTGACCTTTAGTCACATACGACGTAACAGACGTTTAGCTTTCCTCACTTCGGATGTAACAAACATCTAGTTTTAGTCACTTATGATGTAACAAACGTTTAGCTTCAGTCACATACAATGTAACAGACGTTTAGCTTTCCTCACTTCGGATTAAACAAACGTCTAGTTTTAGTCACTTACGATGTAACAAACGTTTAGCTTTAGTCACTTACGATGTAACAAACGTTTAGCTTTAGTCACATACGATGTGACAAACATTTAGTTTTAGTCACATACGATGTAACAAACATTTAGTTTTAGTCACATACGACATGACAAACATTTAGTTTTAGTCACTTACGATGTAATAAACATTTGGCTTTTGTCATGATGTAACAAACATTTAGCTTTAATCATTTATGATGCGACAGGATAATTTACTTTGTCATTCACAATGTGACAGAATAATTTACTTTTTGCCATTTGCGATGTGACAAAGTCATTCACTTTATGTCATTTACGATGTGACAGAAACATTTATGTTTTGCCATTAACATTGGGACAGAAACGTTCAAAATTTTACAGTCATTTTGCAGACGTTTCTATCCAAAGTGACATCTATGCGAGGTGGAGGACAATCAAAGCGTACAATGAATACCGGAGTAGAACGATAGCATGAACGATAACATGGTATAGTAAGGGACTCAATGTGTTCACTGAAAACGGCAGGAAGCAGCAGAAAACAGACGTGGCACAGCTTCAGCAAGCACAAAATGAATACATTAATGAATAAAGATATATCTGCACTTTCTGTTACCTTAGTCTCACTGTTGGCATCTTTACATAGCACCTCCTTCTCCCCCTCTGCCACAGTCTAAGGCAGCGTGTGGAGAGAGAGAGAGAGAGGTGAAGCGCGACAGGAGGTTTGGATGCATATGTTGAAAGAGGAGAACAGGGAGAGAGGAGGAGATACAGAGGACAAAGCAGGGAGGAGAGGAGAAAGGGGGGAGAGAGAGGAAAAAGAGGAGAAATGGTAGGAGATAGAGAAGGAGGATATAGGAGAAACAGTGAAGGAGAGTGAAGAAAGTGGATGATGATAATAATAAAGAGGGGAGGATGAGAGAGGAGGTGAGAAGGAGAGATGAAAAAGGGGGGAGGAGAGAGGAGAAAGTGAAGAGGGGAGGAGAAATAGTGGAGGAGAGAGCAAGAGGAGGATGATGATGGAGAGCCAGCGAATGGTATTTGAAAAATAATGAAATAATGAACAGGGTAAGAATGACGTGGGCTCACACCGGGGTGAGGATAAATGTTACATGGTGGGGACAGAGGGAGGGTGTGGGGAGGACAGCAGAGAGAGAGATAGGGGTTAGCTGGAGTTAGCGGTAGCAAGAGTTAGCTGTTAGCAAGAGTAAGCTATTAGCAATAGTTAGCGGTTATCCAGAATTAGCTGTTGGCCAGAGTTGGTCGGCCACCACCAAGGTTAGCTGTTAGCCAGCTGACGGCTAACCTTGATCCCACCATCTCTTATGTTGGCTCAAATGAGGTCTCTAAACATTATACAGAAAGTATTTTATTGTTTAGAACATAGGTGTCAAACTCTAGCCCGTAATTATATTTGGCCCGCGAGGCAGCAATACCAAATGACTACTAGAGCTGGCCCACCAGTATTATACAGCGCATGTACCACTAATACAACAAATCCCAGAATGCTCTGCTCCTGGATTAAAGGAGGTTTCCAAAGGTTTCTAAATGTGTAACTGAAATGAAGCTGACTTGGGATAAACTCGTGGGATTAACGACAGACAGAGCGCCAGCGATGTGCGGTCAAAAGAGTGGACTGGTGGGCAGGGTACGGGAGAAGAACTGTGCAGGTGAGCTGTTTATCACTGCAT
>JAXIVH010001570.1:0-2500 GCA_036785325.1 Urophycis tenuis | reverse complement strand
TGTGTGTGGGGTCCTACCGGTACAGAGTAGGTGGATGTATATACAGGTGTGTGTGTGTGTGGGGTCCTACCGGTACAGAGTAGGTGTATACAGGTGTGTGTGTGTGGGGTCCTACCGGTACAGAGTAGGTGGATGTATATACAGGTGTGTGTGTGTGTGTGGGGTCCTACCGGTACAGAGTAGGTGGATGTATATACAGCTGTGTGTGTGTGTGGGGTCCTACCGGTACAGAGTAGGTGGATGTATATACAGGTGTGTGTGTGTGTGTGGGGTCCTACCGGTACAGAGTAGGTGGATGTATATACAGGTGTGTGTGTGTGTGGGGTCCTACCGGTACAGAGTAGGTGTCGTCTATCTGGAACTCGGCAGGCTCATCGTCGCTGTAGGACGTCCTACATGACAGCAGGTTGAGGAACATCTTGAGCAGCCCCATGTTCTCCCCGGTCACGTTGGAGATCTGGAAGATGGGACACATCCTGCACACGGGAGGAGGAGGTGAACTTATTGTTACTCAACTCCTTCCTGGAGTTTCCCTTTGTATTCTGGCTTTGCGCAAAAAGCAGGATCCAAATAAAGGTGGACGGATTGGACTCGCTTTCTCAATTTCTCTCAAATCACCTTCTTTCTCCCCGACACATTAATCCTGCCTCTCCATCCTCTGCCTTCTTACTACCCTCCCCTAGGAGTCTCTGGCTCTCTGTGCAGCACATCTCTGGATGGGATGCACGGCCAACCTTGCCTTTGTAGAGCAGTATAGATGTGCACAGCTGGCAAAAGCACCTCAACAGACTTGTTATACAAACGGCGCACGTGTGGACACGTCCCGCAAGACGCTACCGGCTTGCACATCGCGCCTCTGATCCCGGCATTCCGGCACGCCATGTAAAAGCACACACAGCGGTGGCTTTGTAGCTCAGTGAGTAGAGCGGGTGGACAGAGGCGGTCGTCCACTTACCGTAAGGTCAGTGGTGTGATCCCCTTGATCATCCCCCTCGAACCCCACACATGTAGTGATTGTAAGTCGCTTTGGACAAAAGCGTCTGCTAATTGCCCCCTTTTACCCTCCTTACCCTTTACGGCAATATTGTGGGGACCCCATCCACCCTCCCCCCACCCTCGCCTGCCCCTCACCTCTCAGAGCTGAAGTTGGATGCGGTGACGATGACGTCGTCTTTGTTCTGGACCAGGACGGGGATTTTCCTGCAGCCCGGTGACTTCAGTAGTCTCTGTAACAACTTTAGCGTCTCTGGGAGAAACAAACAAAACAACACGCCGACATTAAAGACACACACATACAAGCGTGCTTCACGGCAAACGCACAGCCGCCGGTGATCAGGGAAAAATGTTTGCGGGAGAGCCCCGTTCGTACAAGAACATTGTTTAGCTTTGTGCTAAACCTTGGCTCATGTTATGCCAGGCACACCATAATGATGCTCCACATTCCCCAATGTTCCAGGTTTTGTATTTGCCTAGCGATCAAGGGGGTTTGAATGCCGTGCCCGGCCCAACCCTCGTGTGAATGGGCCGGTATGTGTGGGAGTACCTTGGAGAATGTTGGCGGGGCACATGTCTATCTTGGTGACCACAACAACACCGGCACGTTGAGGGCCAGCGCCAGGCCCAGGTGCTCCTTAGTCATCCCCACGATACCTGCATTACTGCCCACCTGGGGGAGGGCGAGAGAGAGAGAGAGAGAGAGAGAGAGAGAGAGAAGGTGAGAGAGAGCGAGAGAGAGAGAGAGAGAAGAGAGAAGAGAGAGAGAGAGAGGAGAGAGAGAGAGAGAGAGAGAGAGAGAGAGAGAGAGAGAGAGAGAGAGAGAGAAAAAGAGAAGAGAAAGAGAGAGAGAGAGAGAGAAGGGTTCAAATGATTTCAACTTCAAACAAACACATTCCAGTCTGATTATGTGATCGCCAAAAAAATGTAATTAGTCAATTGTTTTCTTTGGGATGAATTCCTACTATACATACTGCGCATGCCGCTGCTCTACTGCCAGTCCACAAACAATGGACCACACCCCACCAAAGCTTTCCCTCACTCTCACCATCAGCATGCAGAAGTCGGGCATGTGTCCCGTCATGCCGAACACGGTGGTCTTCAGGTACTTCTCGTGGCCCGCCAGGTCGATGAAGGTGATCACCTTGGAGGACCTCTCACAGATCTTGGTCCAGTCCAGACTTCCCCCGTGGCTGTCGGGCTTGTTCACCACCTGGAGCAACACCAGAGATGTTCACACCCTCTGGTGCCTTGTGTGTGTGTGTGTGTGTGTGTGTGTGTGTGTGTGTGTGTGTGTGTGTGTGTGTGTGTGTGTGTGTGTGTGTGTGTGTGTGTGTGTGTGTGTGTGTGTGTGTGTGTGTGTGTGTGTGAGTGTGTGTGTGTGTGTGTGTGTGTGTGTGTGTGTGTGTGTGTGTGTGTGTGTGTGTGTGTGTGTGAGAAAACACAGTAAAGCACAGTATCTGTAGTACAGATTTCACCTGGTATCACCTTTAACTGGTTATACTGG
>JAXIVH010000157.1:382500-385000 GCA_036785325.1 Urophycis tenuis | reverse complement strand
CACAGGATACAGTGTGTGTGTACATACAGTATAGGTAACACATACAGGATACAGTGTACAGTGTGTACATACAGTATAGGTAACACACACAGGATACAGTGTACAGTGTGTGTACATACAGTATAGGTAACACATACAGGATACAGTGTGTGTGTACATACAGTATAGGTAACACATACAGGATACAGTGTACAGTGTGTACATACAGTATAGGTAACACATACAGGATACAGTGTACAGTGTGTACATACAGTATAGGTAACACATACAGGATACAGTGTACAGTGTGTACATACAGTATAGGTAACACACACAGGATACAGTGTACAGTGTGTGTACATACAGTATAGGTAACACATACAGGATACAGTGTGTGTGTACATACAGTATAGGTAACACATACAGGATACAGTGTACAGTGTGTACATACAGTATAGGTAACACATACAGGATACAGTGTACAGTGTGTGTACATACAGTATAGGTAACACATACAGGATACAGTGTACAGTGTGTGTACATACAGTATAGGTAACACACACAGGATACAGTGTACAGTGTGTACATACAGTATAGGTAACACACACAGGATACAGTGTACAGTGTGTGTACATACAGTATAGGTAACACACACAGGATACAGTGTGTGTGTACATACAGTATAGGTAACACACACAGGATACAGTGTACAGTGTGTGTACATACAGTATAGGTAACACACACAGGATACAGTGTACAGTGTGTGTACATACAGTATAGGTAACACATACAGGATACAGTGTACAGTGTGTGTACATACAGTATAGGTAACACACAAAGGATACAGTGTACAGTGTGTGTACATACAGTATAGGTAACACACAAAGGATACAGTGTACAGTGTGTGTACATACAGTATAGGTAACACACACAGGATACAGTGTACAGTGTGTGTACATACAGTATAGGTAACACACAAAGGATACAGTGTACAGTGTGTGTACATACAGTATAGGTAACACACACAGGATACAGTGTACAGTGTGTGTACATACAGTATAGGTAACACACAAAGGATACAGTGTACAGTGTGTGTACATACAGTATAGGTAACACACACAGGATACAGTGTGTGTGTGTGTGTACATACAGTATAGGTAACACACACAGGATACAGTGTACAGTGTGTGTACATACAGTATAGGTAACACACAAAGGATACAGTGTACAGTGTGTGTACATACAGTATAGGTAACACACACAGGATACAGTGTACAGTGTGTGTACATACAGTATAGGTAACACACACAGGATACAGTGTACAGTGTGTGTACATACAGTATAGGTAACACACAAAGGATACAGTGTACAGTGTGTGTACATACAGTATAGGTAACACACACAGGATACAGTGTGTGTGTGTGTGTGTACATACAGTATAGGTAACACACACAGGATACAGTGTACAGTGTGTGTACATACAGTATAGGTAACACACACAGGATACAGTGTACAGTGTGTGTACATACAGTATAGGTAACACACACAGGATACAGTGTACAGTGTGTGTACATACAGTATAGGTAACACACAAAGGATACAGTGTACAGTGTGTGTACATACAGTATAGGTAACACACACAGGATACAGTGTGTGTGTGTGTGTGTACATACAGTATAGGTAACACACACAGGATACAGTGTACAGTGTGTGTACATACAGTATAGGTAACACACACAGGATACAGTGTACAGTGTGTGTACATACAGTATAGGTAACACACACAGGATACAGTGTGTGTGTGTGTACATACAGTATAGGTAACACACACAGGATACAGTGTACAGTGTGTGTACATACAGTATGTGTGTATGTAAAGGTGTCGTGTTGCAGGGGGTCCCAGGGTCTCCTGGAGCGACGGGCAGAGAGGGTCAGTCAGGGCCGAGGGTGAGTCCCCAGTGGTGACATTACTTCCTGTTTCTTTGTGAAACAAGGCTGTGTTAATAAAGTTGGTTTGTCTGTTCCCACAGGGGCTGTCAGGGAAGGATGGACCTGCTGGTAGACATGGACCCCCAGGACCCATTGTGAGACCGGTCTCTACTGTATCTCTGCTATATCTCTACTGTATCTACATTATCTCTACTGTATCTACATTATCTCTACTGTATCTCTGCTATATCTCTACTGTTTCTACTATATCTCTACTGTATCTCTGCTATGTCTCTACTGTATCTACTATATCTCTACTGTATCTACATTATCTCTGCTGTATCTCTGCTATATCTCTACTGTATCTCTGCTATATCTCTACTGTATCTTTGCTGTATCTCTACTGTATCTACTATATCTCTACTGTATCTCTGCTATATCTCTACTGTATCTACTATATCTCTACTGTATCTACATTATCTCTACTGTATCTCTGCTATATCTCTACTGTATCTCTGCTATATCTCTACTGTATCTTTGCTGTATCTCTACTGTATCTACTATATCTCTACTGTATCTTTGCTGTATCTCT
>JAXIVH010000157.1:330000-377500 GCA_036785325.1 Urophycis tenuis | reverse complement strand
CTACACACAGCCACACACAGCTACACACAAATACACACAACTACACACAACCACACACAACTACACACAACCACACACAACCACACACAACCACACACAACTACACACAACTACACACAACCACACACAACTACACACAACTACACACAACCACACACAACTACACACAACTACACACAACCACCCACAACTACACACAACCACACACAACTACACACAACCACACACAACTACACACAACCACACACAACTACACACAACTACACACAACCACACACAACTACACACAACCACACACAACTACACACAACCACACACAACTACACACAACTACACACAACCACACACAACTACACACAACTACACACAACTACACACAACCACACACAACCACACACAACTACACACAACTACACACAACCACACACAACCACACACAACTACACACAACCACACACAACCACACACAACCACACACAACTACACACAACTACACACAACCACACACAACTACACACAACTACACACAGCTACACACAGCCACACACAGCTACACACAAATACACACAACTACACACAACTACACACAACCACACACAACCACACACAACCACACACAACTACACACAACTACACACAACCACACACAACTACACACAACTACACACAACCAAACACAACTACACACAACCACACACAACCACACACAACTACACACAACTACACACAACCAAACACAACTACACACAACTACACACAACTACACACTACAGGAGGTTCACACAACTCCACTACTATTACATTGTGGATGTGATGACAGATGACACCAGACAGCAGAGTTCTTGGCTTAAGCTTTACTTTGCTTATTTCATGTAGCACATACAGTACATAGCACCTTCAATGCCACCAGGTGGCCTTACTTATGCTTTACCTGCCAGGTAACTTCCTGCCAGGTACCACATGTCTGAAACCCCTAGAGCTCCCTCTAGGGAAATACCAACTTAAATATACTCAATGTCAGGATACTACATCCCTCCCCTCTCAGGTCTGCAGCCATAACTTAACTGAAAGAGAATAGGACATCATTAGAACAAGTACATTCACATACATTAGACAAGTGGTTCTTAACTTAAATCTTAGTTCCTTAAACTCATAATAATATATTTTTTCTTCTTTATTTTTTACCACTTAACCTATAATTTCCCCTTAGTACTTTAGCAGCTGAAATTAATTAACCAATACATTTCACAGTCTGTTAGCCATATTTCTACGATCTATAGAAGTCTGGAGGACGCCTCTCTCTAGTAGAGCGCCTCAAACCTGGTGTTTGTGGTACCTGCCCAACAGGACTAGGCCCACTCTCTAGTTTAGGTGAATCACTGTCAGCATTCTTCACAGGGGTTGTTGGACAGACAGACGCAGGGGCCAGCACTTGTTCTGGCACCACAGCTGGTGGGCCAGCCACAACCTGGGGTGCACTGAGATCTAACTCAGGAAGTCTGCTTAGCTCCCGCCTCCTGACTTGATCAACATGTCTTCTTAAAACCTGTCCATTCTCTGTGAGTACGGTACATGACAGTGGACCTGTGCAGCTCTCAATGGTTCCAGGGATCCATTTGGGACCGTATCCATAGTTCTTTGTAGAAACTAGATTACCTGGATAAAAACATCTAAGTTTGGTAGTCTTATCATGATGAGCTTTTTGTTTCCATTGTTTCTTTTCCATCTTGCTTTTCAAGTCCGGGAGTAACAAATCATATATGGACCTGGGCCTCCTGGACATAAGCATCTCTGCTGGGGACAAGCCTGTGGTAGAGTGTGGAGTGATTCTGTAACTAAACAGGAATCTGGACATTTTAGTTTCCAAGCTCTCCTTTCCTCCTTGCATCCTCTTCATCCCCTCCTTAAAGGTCTGGACTGCTCTTTCAGCCAACCCGTTTGATGAAGGGTGGAAAGGGGCTGAAGTCACATGTTTTATTCCATTTTTAGACATGAAATCAGCGAACTCAGCACTTGTAAAACACGTAGCATTATCACTCACCAACATTTTTGGTAATCCATGGATACTGAAGCTTTGTCTGAGCTTTTCAAGGGTCACTTGAGTGGTTGCTGTTTTTACTGAATATACATCCATCCACTTAGAATGTGAATCAACCAGTACCAAAAACATTTTGCCTAAAAATGGACCTGCATAATTCACATGAAGTCGAGTCCATCGCTTCTCCGGCCACTCCCATGGATGCAATGGTGCTGTTGTAGGGGACTTGCTGTGCCATTGACATGCTTCACAATGGTTTACTTCACTTTCCACATCCTGATCCATCCCAGGCCACCAAACATATGACCTTGCCAAACCTTTCATCCTAGACATTCCTGGATGGGACTGATGCAGCAACTTCAGCAACATTTTCCTTCCTTGCTGAGGAATAATGACTCGAGCACCCCACAGCACACATCCATCTCGAACACTTAATTCTAAGCGTCGGGTAAAGTAAGGCATGAATTGAGGCTCTACTGCAGTGGGCCATCCTTTTAACACCAACTCATGTACCTGGGACAGTGTGACATCTTTAGCTGTCCATTGTCTTACTTGCTCTGTGGTTACAGGTGAATCATCCATCACATCCAGCATCAGCACTAGCTCCTCCTCACCTCCTTCTGTAGGGCGTGCCTCTGTCAAGGGAAGCCTACTGAGGGCATCTGCATTTGCATTTTGTTTTCCAGGCTTATACACTATACTATACTCATAAGCTCTGAGCCAGACAGCCCACCTCTGGACCCGTGGTGAGACCATTTGAGGTACAGGTTTGGTTTCATTGAACAGTGAAATCAGGGGCTTGTGATCCGTTACAATTGTAAATTTCCTTCCATAGAGGTATTTATGAAACCTTTTTATTCCAAAAATCACAGCCAAACCTTCTTTATCCAGCTGTGAGTATTTCCCCTCTGCTGGTGTCAAGGTACGAGAGACAAATCCGATTGGTTTATCTGTTCCATCTTCCATCTTGTGTGACAGCACAGCTCCCACTCCGTATGCTGAGGCATCACATGCTAATATTAAATCTTTGTCTCCTGAATAGTGTACCAATACCTTTGCTGACTTCAACAAGTCTTTAGATTTTAGGAAAGCTTCCTTTTGACTTTTACTCCATTCCCAGCTTACATTCTTTCTTAACAGATAGTGTAAAGGGGCAAGCAATGTGGACAGATTGGGAAGGAAGCGATTGTAATAGTTAAGTAAGCCTAAGTAAGCTTTGAGTTCTGTCACATTAGTTGGTGTTGGGGCATCAACAACAGCTTTTACCTTGTTTTCCACAGTGTGAACTCCTTCAGCATCCACTTTGTATCCAAGGTACTGTACTTCATCAGCCAGCAGTGTGCATTTGCTTCTTTTAAGTCTGAGCCCAGCATCCTCCAATCTGGTTAACACCTCATCCAGGTTCCTGAGATGTATCTCTCTGGTTGCCCCTGTAACCAAAATATCATCCAAATACACAGCAACTTGGGGTATTCCCTGAAGGACCCCCTCCATGGTTCTTTGGAAGATTGCAGGTGCAGAGGATACCCCAAATGGTAGTCTGTTATACGTAAACATGCCACGATGAGTGTTCACAGTTAGATACTTTTTAGATTGGTCATCCATTTGGACTTGTTGATATGCATGACTCATATCAAGTTTAGTGAACTGCTGTCCTCCTGCTAACACAGCCAACAAATCCTCTACTTTGGGTATGGGGTACTGTTCTAGGGGGGAGACTCTATTAACAGTCAGTTTATAATCTCCACAAAGTCTACAGTCTCCATCTGGCTTGAGTAAGGGAACAACAGGCGCGGCCCAGTCTGAATATTTAACTGGGGTGATGATACCCTCTTTAATCAACCTTTCAATCTCAGCATCAACTTTAGGCTTCATAGCATAGGGAACAGACCTGGGTCTATAGAAGCGGGGAGTAGCATCAGCAGGTACTTGAATAGTGGCTTTAAACCCTCTTAAAGTCCCCAGCTCCTTCCTAAACACTCCCTCATGCTTTATGAGCACCTGCTGTAGGGTCAGGGATTGGGGGTGGGTTGTAATGTGCTGCACACTGCTTTTGATTTCGGGCCAGTCTAGTTTAACATGCTTCAACCACCATCTTCCCAACAAGTTAGGACCTTTGCCTTTAACTACTATAATAGGCAGCAGCTTTTTCTGCATCTTGTAGTTAACACTCACATAAGTCTTTCCGAGCACTTTTATCCTTTGTTTATTATATGTTCTCAAATCCAGGTGGGTTTTTTTAAGTGGAGGGGCCTTTTTTACTTTTTCCCTGAAGGTTCCTTCATTTACTAGGGTGAAACCACATCCAGTATCCACTTCAAATGTCACTGGTTCCCCATTCAGATCCATGCAAACCTTATAGGGTGGCTCCCTCTCCTCTCCATCCTCGCCCTGGACATGGTACAGAGAAAATGGCTGATCCTCATCACTTTCCTCTGCCATTCTTGATGAACAATAGTGCACCTTGTGCTCCTGCTTGAAGCTCCGTCCTCTTCCTTCTCTTGATCTTTTGTCCATCCTCTTTTCAGCATTGTTCTTTTTCTTATTGCGACACGCTCGTGCCAGGTGTCCAATCAATCCACATGCATGACATTTTTCCTTTTTAAAACGACAGTCTGTGGGTGAATGTTTCCCCTTGCAGCGGTAACACTCTTTGTCCCTTTGCACCGTCCCATGACTCTTGGATTCACCACTCCTCACTACATTACATGACATAGCTCCAACTTTCATTTGCAAGTCCTGCACATTTTTATTTCAAGATACAAGATACAAGATACAAGAAGGTTTATTGTCATCACATCGTAAGACATGACGAAATTACAGCAGCTACCACCATAATAGTGCATTCAAATTTTTGTTTTTAAAACAAAACAAAAAAATGGAGATGGGTAGAAGAAGAAGTTAACTTAAGAGGCCATAAAAATAGTTATATGGCCCACACATACTGAAAACAATGTACACACATACGGAATGACGGTGATAATGATAATGAACGGAATGAAATGACAATGAGGTTGTTGGAGTGAATATAAGGTAAGAATAAATAGATAAAAGATAAAAATAGAAAAACAAAAACAAAAGGGACCTGGGGATAAATATAAAGTGTATAAAGTGATTAAATATAAAGTGATAAAATGACAATGAAATGACAATGAAAAGTGACAGTGCTTGCTATTTTGAGGGTGAGGTATGAAGGTGAGGTGCAGAGTTCAGTAACCTCGTGGCCCAGGGATAGAAGCTATTCTTCAGTCTGTTTGTTCTGGACCTGAGGGACCTGAGTCTCTGCCCTGATGGCAACAGATTGAACAGATGATGTCCGGGGTGTGAGGGGTCCTTTATTATTTTAGCGGCTCTGCTGATGCCACGGGAGCTGGTAATATTCTCCAGGGTGGGAAGAGGACAGCCGATGATTTTTTCTGCTGACCTGGTGACCCTCTGCAACGCTTTCCTGTCTGCAGCAGAGCAGGCAGTGAACCAGACGGTCGTGCAGTACAGCAGCACCGGCTCGATGGTGGCCCGGTAGAAGGACACCAGCAGTTTCTCTTCTAGTTGGTTCCTCCGCAACACCCGGAGGAAGTGGAGTCTCTGCTGGGCCTTCTTGATGGCGGCCGTCGTATTGACCTACCAGGTCAGGTCCTCTGTGATGTGGGTCCCCAGGAATTTGAAGGAGGCCACTATCTCCACGCCTACACCGTTGATTAGCAGCGGTGCGTGGTCCCCTCTCTGCCTCCTGAAGTCAATTACCAGCTCTTTGGTCTTGTCGGTGTTCAGCAACAGGTTGTTCCTGTCGCACCACTCTGCCAGCTCCTGTACTTCCTCTCTGTAGGCTGTTTCATCGCCCCCCGTGATCAGGCCCACCAACGTGGTGTCGTCGGCGAACTTGATGATGGAGTTCGAGGGGTGAGTGGGGGAACAGTCGTACGTGTAGAGAGTATACAGGAGGGGGCTCAGTACACATCCCTGAGGGGAACCGGTGCTGAGAGACAGGGCGGAGGAGCAGAGCGAACCCAGCTTCACAACCTGTGGCCGGTTGGTGAGGAAGTCCTTAATCCATGAGCACATGGAAGGCGGAAAATCCAGGGCTGCCAGTTTCGTGGCCAGGTTGTCAGGGCTGATGGTGTTGAACGCCGAACTGTAGTCGACGAACAGCATCCTGACATATGTTCCAGGCACGTCCAGGTGTTGGAGAGCTGTATGGAGGGCGGTGGCAATGGCATCCTCCGTGGACCGGTTCTTTTTGTAGGCAAACTGATGAGGGTCGATGTTATGGGGGAGGTGGGCTTTCAGGTGGTGGAGAACAAGCCTTTCAAAGCACTTCATGACTACAGAAGTCAGTGCAACTGGTCTGTAGTCATTGAGGTCTGTGATGGCTGTTTTCTTCGCCACCGGGATGATGGTGGCTGCTTTCAGGCAGGACGGGACGACTGCCAGACATAGGGATGAGTTGAATATCCCGGTCAGGACACCAGCCAGTTGGTCAGCACAGGCCCGGAGCACTTTACCCAGGACTCCATCCGGACCAGCAGCTTTCCTGGGGTTTATGGATTTGAGTGCCCGCCTCACCTGATGCTCTTGGAGAGTGAGAGGTGCGGGGCTGTGTGATTGGTAGGGCACCGGGGATGTGGATGTGGTTGGTCTGGTAGCCTCAAAGCGGGCGAAGAAGTGGTTCAACTCCTCCACCAGTGAGGCCTCGGGGTTAATGGCAGCAGACATCTTCCCCTTGTAGTTGGTGATGTGCTGGATGCCTTGCCAGACCCTCCGGGAGTCATTGTCCTCCAGATACGACTCCACTCTCCTTCTGTACTCCGTTTTTGCGGCTTTGATACCGCGTCTGAGGTCTCTGGCGATATCTTCGGGGATATTGTGGGTCCGATGAAACTCAGTCGTAAGTTCCGATTGGCACGTAATTCCTAAAGTCCGTAGTTCCGATTGGGTGTAGAATGGTTAATACCATCCGCATACACACATTCAAGCAGAAACATACACACGAAACACAGTAGGATGCACCGAAACAGGGAGCTAGAAGCCGCTGCGTCCGTGCGCGCCGCCATCTTAAAGGTATGATTGCAGACTCCATAGCTTGGGCTAAAGACAAGGCACTTTCAAATGTGAGAGCAGTCTCCGATAGTAATCTTCTTTGAATTCGGTCATCATTTATCCCACACACCAGCCTGTCCCGTAACATTTGTGATAATGTCTCTCCATAGTTACAGTCTTGGGATTACTTCCTCAATTCAGCAACATATTCAGCAACAGATTCAGTAGGTTTCCTCATGCGGGAATCAAATTTAAATCTCTGGACAATTTCACTTGGCTTGGGATTAAAATGGTTTTTCAGTAATGTTACCAACTGTGCAAAAGTCTTTTCTCCAGGCTTTGTGGGACTCAGGAGGTTTCTTATCAAACTGTAGGTTTGTGCACCCACCACACTGAGCAATATGGATTTCTTTTTATCTTCATCATTTATATTGTTTGCAATGAAAAAGTGTTCCATAATTTCACAGTATTCCTCCCAGGCTTGCACATTTTGATCAAATGGTGGCAATGTCCCTATTGTTGCCATCTCACTCACATGTGTCTTCCCCCTTCACCAAGTCCTTTGTTCTCTGGGAGTCTTCAAACAATCAAACTTTTCCACTCCCTGTGCTCCCGCCTGGTCACAGCATACGTTCCTCCGAATTATCCTCATCGCCAATATTACATTGTGGATGTGATGACAGATGACACCAGACAGCAGAGTTCTTGGCTTAAGCTTTACTTTGCTTATTTCATGTAGCACATACATAGCACCTTCAATGCCACCAGGTGGCCTTACTTATGCTTTACCTGCCAGGTAACTTCCTGCCAGGTACCACATGTCTGAAACCCCTAGAGCTCCCTCTAGGGAAATACCAACTTAAATATATACTCAATGTCAGGATACTACAACTACACAACAGTGTGTCTCAACTGTGTGTGTGTGTGTGGTATGTCGGTGTGTCTTGTGTGTCCAGGTGTTCCTGGAGAGAAGGGGGAGAAGGGCTCTCAAGGTGTTGGAGTCCAAGGACCCCGAGGAACCCCAGGACCAGCTGGTAATGTAACCAATCACAGAGCATCTGGTAATGTAACCAATCAGAGACCAGCTGGTAATGTAACCAATCAGAGAGCAGCTGGTAATGTAACCAATCAGAGACCAGCTGGTAATGTAACCAATCAGAGACCAGCTGGTAATGTAACCAATCAGAGACCAGCTGGTAATGTAACCAATCAGAGAGCAGCTGGTAATGTAACCAATCAGAGACCAGCTGGTAATGTAACCAATCAGAGAGCAGCTGGTAATGTAACCAATCAGAGACCAGCTGGTAATGTAACCAATCAGAGAGCAGCTGGTAATGTAACCAATCAGAGACCAGCTGGTAATGTAACCAATCAGAGACCAGCTGGTAATGTAACCAATCAGAGACCAGCTGGTAATGTAACCAATCAGAGAGCAGCTGGTAATGTAACCAATCAGAGACCAGCTGGTAATGTAACCAATCAGAGAGCAGCTGGTAATGTAACCAATCAGAGACCAGCTGGTAATGTAACCAATCAGAGACCAGCTGGTAATGTAACCAATCAGAGACCAGCTGGTAATGTAACCAATCAGAGAGCAGCTGGTAATGTAACCAATCAGAGACCAGCTGGTAATGTAACCAATCAGAGAGCAGCTGGTAATGTAACCAATCAGAGACCAGCTGGTAATGTAACCAATCAGAGAGCAGCTGGTAATGTAACCAATCAGAGACCAGCTGGTAATGTAACCAATCAGAGAGCAGCTGGTAATGTAACCAATCAGAGAGCAGCTGGTAATGTAACCAATCAGAGAGCAGCTGGTAATGTAACCAATCAGAGAGCAGCTGGTAATGTAACCAATCAGAGACCATCTGGTAATGTAACCAATCAGAGACCAGCTGGTAATGTAACCAATCAGAGAGCAGCTGGTAATGTAACCAATCAGAGAGTAGCTGGTAATGTAACCAATCAGAGACCAGCTGGTAATGTAACCAATCAGAGAGCAGCTGGTAATGTAACCAATCAGAGACCATCTGGTAATGAAACCAATCAGAGAGCAGCTGGTAATGTAACCAATCAGAGAGCAGCTGGTAATGTAACCAATCAGAGACCAGCTGCTAATGTAACCAATCAGAGAGTAGCTGGTAATGTAACCAATCAGAGACCATCTGGTAATGTAACCAATCAGAGACCAGCTGGTAATGTAACCAATCAGAGAGCAGCTGGTAATGTAACCAATCAGAGACCAGCTGGTAATGTAACCAATCAGAGAGCAGCTGGTAATGTAACCAATCAGAGACCAGCTGGTAATGTAACCAATCAGAGACCATCTGGTAATGTAACCAATCAGAGACCAGCTGGTAATGTAACCAATCAGAGACCATCTGGTAATGTAACCAATCAGAGACCAGCTGGTAATGTAACCAATCAGAGACCAGCTCACTCCTAACTACCCCCAACAATTCCCTAGGTCCCCCTGGGCAAGGCAGGACGGGCAGCCCGGGTTCCAGTGGTCGTCCTGGTAACCCTGGGATCCCTGGTCGGCCGGGGGTCCCTGGACCGGTGGGGCCGTCAGGACCCCCGGGGTACTGCGACCACAACGCCTGCGTAGGATACAACGTAGGAGGTATGACCCCATAACCTGCTGTCATGACCTGGGTATAGATCACATAACCTGCTGTCATGACCTGGGTATAGATCACATAACCTGCTGTCATGACCTGGGTATAGATCACATAACCTGCTATTATAACCTGTGTATAGAACCCATAACCTGCTGTCATGACCTGGGTATAGAACCCATAACCTGCTGTTATAACCTGTGTATAGAACCCATAACCTGCTGTCATGACCTGGGTATAGAACCCATAACCTGCTGTTATAACCTGTGTATAGAACCCATAACGTGCTGTTATAACCTGTGTATAAAACCCATAACCTGCTGTTATAACCTGTGTATAGAACCCATAACCTGCTGTCATGACCTGGGTATAGAACCCATAACCTGCTCTTATAACCTGTGTATAGAACCCATAACCTGCTGTTATAACCTGGGTATAGAACCCATAACCTGCTGTTATGACCTGGGTATAGAACCCATAACCTGCTGTTATGACCAGGGTATAGAACCCATAACCTGCTGTTATGACCAGGGTATAGAACCCATAACCTGCTGTTATGACCAGGGCATAGAACCTATAACCTGCTGTTATGCCCTGGGTATAGAACTCATAACCTGCTGTTATAACCAGACCTGAGCACACTACTGACATGGGAACCAAACATATTAGATCCTGCCGTCCTCCATCTTGCGGTGAACTGGTTGGCTAAATCTGTCCTGGGTTCTCACTACCGGTTACTGAGTTACCTGCCTAGTTACCTGGTTATCTGTCTGGTTACCTGGGTACCTGTCTGGGTCCCTGTCTGGGTACCTGTCTGGGTACCTGTCTGGTTACCTGTCTGGTTACCTGGGCACCTGTCTGGTTAACTGGGTACCTGTCTGATACCTGTCTGGTTACCTGGCTGGTTACCTATCTGGTTACCTGTCTGGTTACCTGGTACCTGTCTGGTTACCTGGCTGGTTACCTATCTGGTTACCTGGGTACCTGTCTGGTTACCTGGTTACCTGTCTGGTTATCTGGCTGGTTACCTGTCTGGTTACCTGGGTACCTGTCTGGTTACCTGTCTGGTTATCTGGCTGGTTACCTGTCTGGTTACCTGTCTGGTTACCTGGGTACCTGTCTGGTTACCTGTCTGGTTACCTGGGTACCTGTCTGGTTGTCTGTGGGGGGCCATCCAGACCCTGAGGGCTCTGAGTGATGTTGTGTGTCCCTGCAGTCCAGCTGCCCCCCAACACCTTCCAGAACTACGAGGAGGCAGACGTGGAGGACCCCTACCGCTACGGGGGGGGGTACCCCTCTGAGTACTACCAGCCCAACTACCCCGCCCCGCGGCCCGTCGCCCCCAGTGACCCCTCCGCCTCCCAGGGGGTCCAACGCTCCTCCCGCAGCCTGACTGCAGGAGCAGAAGGAGGTGCAGGGCAGAGGGAGGAGGATGCGATGGAGGAGGAACAGAGGATCAGGAGCTCTCTGACAGAGAGGATAAGGAGGGGAGCCCAGAAGGCTCCCGGGACTAAATGATGGAACCTGATTGGAGCAGACTGTGGCGGCTGATGCTGCTGATTGGTCAGTAAGTGTTGACCCAACCAAAGCCTGGTCACTCGGCGCATCTGAGATCAGATTTTAAATTACAATCATCTTTACAACCATGTGGCTGTTTCTTGTCTCTGATGAGCTGCCTTGTTAGCAGCTAGCTGGCTAACACACACAGAGCTCAGCCACGCCTGAAGAGTCCCTCCCCCCTCTCTCTCCCTCCCTCCCCCCTCTCCCTACCTCTCTCACTCCCTTCCTCCCTCCCTCTCTCTCCCTCCCTCCCTCCCTGTCTTTTTATTCCAACCAGAAAACTTTTTAAACTTTGGTCAACAAAAACCTCCTTTGAATGTTCTGATATATGATATGATATCTAGATTCTAGTGTTATTTGCTATCCTATCTGTATTTTGAAACGTTATGTTATTTTAAAGTAGCTTTAGTTTAACGCAGATGGTTGTGTGTACAAATAGACCAGGAACATACGTGTGGACTTGTAACATGTAAACTTCTACATGTAGACTTGTAACATGTAAACTTCTACATGTAGACTTGTAACATGTAAACTTCTACTAGTAGACTTGTAACATGTAAACTTCTACATGTAGACTTGTAACATGTAAACTTCTAAATGTAGACTTGTAACAGGTAAACTTCTACGTGTAGACTTGTAACATGCAAACTTCTATGTGTAGACTTGTAACATGTATACTTCTACATGTAGACTTGTAACATTTAAACTTCTACATGTAGACTTGTAACATGCAAACTTCTATGTGTTGACTTGTAACATGTAAACTTCTACATGTAGACTTGTAACATTTAAACTTCTACATGAAGACTTGTAACATGTACACTTCTATGTGTAGACTTGTAACATGTAAACTTCTATGTGTAGACTTGTAACATGTAAACTTATACGTGTAGACTTGAAACATGTAAACTTCTACATGTAGACTTGTAACATGTAAACTTCTACGTGTAGACTTGTAACATGTAAACTTCTACGTGTAGACTTGTAACATGTAAACTTCTACGTGTAGACGTGTAACATGTAAACTTCTACATGTAGACTTGTAACATGTAAACTTCTACATGTAGACTTGTAAAAGGTCAACTTCTTAATGTAGACTTGTAACATGTAAACTTCTACGTGTAGACTTGTAACATGTAAACTTCTACATGTAGACTTGTAACATACTTTACACTTACTCGGTACGTCTTCTGACAAGGCCCTGTACAGATATGTCTCAAAGAAATAATTATTTATTCACATTCCAGGTAGATGATACCAGCTAGACAATAATAATGTGATGATGGAATAAAGGTGATCATTTCCATGTTTTTATATCAAATGTATGCAACGTAACTTTCTTTAATTATGTTTTATATTGAGCAAAGCATTAGCAAGGAGGTGTCTCTCGTCCGGTGGGGACAGGTGTCTCTCGTCCCTATGGAGAGAGAACTGTCTCTCGTCCTGTGGGGACAGGTGTCTCTCGTCCCTATGGAGAGAGAACTGTCTCTCGTCCCTATGGAGAGAGAACTGTCTCTCGTCCTGTGGGGACAGGTGTCTCTCGTCCCTATGGAGAGAGAACTGTCTCTCGTCCTGTGGGGACAGGTGTCTCTCGTCCCTATGGAGAGAGAACTGTCTCTCGTCCTGTGGGGACAGGTGTCTCTCGTCCCTATGGAGAGAGAACTGTCTCTCGTCCTGTGGGGACAGGTGTCTCTCGTCCCTATGGAGAGAGAACTGTCTCTCGTCCTGTGGGGACAGGTGTCTCTCGTCCTTTGGGGAACATATATCCAGGTCTCAGAGACATTTGTAATAACAGTAGAATATGATTTCTATTTGTACGTCTCAGAATTAGGTAAAATATTCTGAAATAATAAAACATACCCTTGGAGTTCAGCTTGTTGTCATTTTCTGTAAATGGAAACACACACACACACACACACACACACACACACACACACACACACACACACACACACACACTGATTTCAATAACTGATTAACTCCTCTTTCTCCCTCTCTCCATCTCTCTCCCTCTCCCTCTCTTCTCTCCTTCCTCTCACTATTCATTGTAGAGATACTACTGAGAATATGAATATAAAATACATCACATAACAATAGGCTATACCGTTTTCTATGCCAGTTTGACAATAAAATAGACTGACGGCTGATCTGGACAGCACTCTGCTGCCCCCATATGGACAGATCTGCATACTGCTGGTTCTACTGGGAGCTGACCAGTACAACCAGTCTGTTACTTGTTCTACTGGGAGCTGACCAGTAAGAGTACAGCCAGTCTGCTACTGGTTCTACTGGGAGCTGACCAGTACAGCCAGTCTGCTACTGGTTCTACTGGGAGCTGACCAGTACAGCCAGTCTGCTACTGGTTCTACTGGGAGCTGACCAGTACAACCAGTCTGCTACTGGTTCTACTGGGAGCTGACCAGTAAGAGTACAGCCAGTCTGCTACTGGTTCTACTGGGAGCTGACCAGTAAGAGTACAGCCAGTCTGCTACTGGTTCTACTGGGAGCTGACCAGTACAGCCAGTCTGCTACTGGTTCTACTGGGAGCTGACCAGTACAGCCAGTCTGCTACTGGTTCTACTGGGAGCTGACCAGTACAACCAGTCTGCTACTGGTTCTACTGGGAGCTGACCAGTAAGAGTACAGCCAGTCTGCTACTGGTTCTACTGGGAGCTGACCAGTAAGAGTACAGCCAGTCTGCTACTGGTGGAACCACTATTATGTTTACTATTGGTTGTATCATTATCCTAAAGATAGTTATATCATTGTGACGGAGCGCACCGGAGCGCACCTCTGAACGCACCGTCACCGCGACAACACGGGCTCGCGCTCTGAGAAAGCCGGTGCCGGGAGCGCACGCAGCCCTCTCCCCGTTCCAGCGGAGCCCATCGGGAAGCAAGAGGCGACACACTCACCTGCTGCCGCGGTCGCAGTTGGTCTCGGGGCCAAGCCGAAGCACTGCCGGAGTGCTGCCTTAAATAGCGCTAGTGGCGCGCTACGGCTGGTCAGGTGACCAGGGACTCATTTAAGGGGACTTGGGCAGTTTTGCCCGTTGTATTGTGTTGGGTCATAGGCAAACGGTGGGGAAACTTTTTAGTATATTATGGTTATTTGTTGTCCACCATCTGTGGGGATGGGTGTGGTTTGGGGGAACCACAAGGCTTAACTTGCTAGGTTAGGCTAAAACCCCCCTGCCAATTAGGAGTTGGTTTGCCCGGGGGAGGGGCTAGGGGTTATATAAGAGGAGCCCAGGGCAGTAGAAAGAAAAGGAGGGAGAGGGACCATGATGCTACCTGAGGGCTAGCTAAACCCAAGGATGCAACTCCTTTAAGTACCGTGTTTGTTTGTTGTTTGTACCAGTACATCTATTTTTTGGCCAATTTATGTCTTCCACTGGGTGTTTGGGTTTTGGGGTTTTTGTTTTGTAAAATAAATATCACCGCACCTAAGTTCGCCGGCTGAGCCATCATTTTTTCAACACACGGACAATGAACCCGTGACATTTGGTGTCAGAAGTGGGATGGCCAGCCAACGGGGACGCACCCGTCTTACCGGAAGACGTACTGGACTCCGCTCACAAAAGCAAATTCCAGCTCGGGAAGAAGCTGTAGGTGAGGGAGCCTGGTCCACAGACGACGAGGAGGAGTACAAAGGGGCGGCGGCTGTGGCTCCAGACCGGCATGCAGCCACCGGAGCTCTAGGTGCCAGTGAGGAGCTGGTGGCTGTCATGATGAGGAGAGGACGGGCTCCTCGCAGAGCTCAGAGGGCTCCGGGAGTCATGGCAAGCCTCGCAACGGCCTGCAGCACCCATCCCAGCACCATCGAGGGCCACATCACCATCAGAGGGTTCGCTGCGGAGCCTGAGGATGAACCTGCCTACTCCAGCTCCTCGGATGCACCGCGGATCACCCTCTGAGACACCAAGGAGTAGGGTCAGCAGCGGAGCAAAACCTCCTAGGCCGTCCGGGGACCCCAAGATTCCCCAGTATCTGGCGGGAGAGGACCTGGAGAACTACCTGCTCCGCTTCGAGCGGATAGCCAGAACCTGGGGTTGGCCAGAGAGTGAGTGGGCGTGTCGCCTGGTGCCACTACTCTCGGGGAAGGCACTAGAGGCATACACCGTGATGGACGAGGAGAGGGCCCACTCTTACCCGGACTTAAAGGCAGCGCTCCTGGTCAAGTTTGACGTCTCCCCGGAGACGTATCGCCTGCAGTTCCGGGCCATGGCAGTTCCACCCGGGGAGAACCCAACAGAGACCTACCACCGCTTAAAGGGTTTCTACCGGCGATGGGTTCGTCCGGAGCAGCACACCAAGGAGCAGATCGGTGAGCAGATCATCTTGGAGCAGCTGCTCCGGGTGTTCCCTGCAGACATTCGCACCGGGGTGAAGGAGCATGAGCCGACGGAGGGGCTAGCTGCAGCCAAGCTAGCACTGCAGTACCTCAATGCACAGAGGGTAGGCCCAGTAACCTACCAAGGGGGTCCTGGTCGGCAGCCTTCTTCCCAGCCCAGGGCAACGGTCAGGGCCAACGTACCACCGCCTGGAGGAACCCGCCCTTCACACCGTCAGCAGAGTCCCGGTAGGGAGCTCATTTGTTTTTACTGCCAGCAGGCAGGACACAAAGCTTCCCTGTGCCCCATCAGAAAGGCTAAGGTTAGTGGTGCCTGCTACACTCCCCGTGCTGAGGATGTAAGGGAGGTGGGGAGGCGGCAGTATTTTAAAGACATCACCATTAATGGTACCCCAGTGACTGCTCTGGTTGACTCTGGTAGCTTCCGGACGCTGGTCCGGCGAGACTTAGTGCCAACGGGCATTATGGATTACAGCAGACGGGAAGACATTGTTTGTGTGCCTGGGGACAGCCATTCCTACCCTACTGCAGAACTGTCTGTGAGGGTAGGCGAGCAACCATATGTTATGACGGTGGGGGTGGTAGATAGGTTGCCTGTAGCTGCCATCCTGGGGTGGGACTTACCGGTACTGCTGGATGTACTATTGGAAGCAGGACCCAAAGACAGTGACTTTGGTAGGGGGTTGTCGGGGCAGGCGATAACCCGTGCCCAGGCCAGGGCAGGGGTGACCTCTGTCCCCGGACAGGACAAGGGTTCGGATCCAGAACCATTTTCCACCCTGGACAGCAGTCTGTTTGAGGGGGCCACAAAGGGCTTCCGAAAGTCGCGTCGCCAGCGGCGGTTCGAAAAGGGCCTGAAATCCCCGGAGCCGGACTTTAAGGGGGGACGGACAAAGGACAGGTGGGAGGTGCCAGGGGATATTGGGGCATTGCAACGGGAGGATGGAACTTTGAAACCATTGTTTGCCAAGGTGGTTGGGGGGCTGGATATGGAAATGGGGGATAAAGGTTTTGTTGTCGAATCCGAGGTTCTGTATGTGGTGGCGGATGGTGTCAAACGCCTCGTGGTGCCAGTATCGTGTCGGCAGATGATCCTGCACCTGGCACACACATTGCCTTGGGCAGGTCATCTTGGTCGCAACAAAACCTATCTGCGTATATCCTCCCGATTCTACTGGCCTTCCATGTATGCGGATGTCCAAATGTACTGCCAAACCTGTCCCACCTGTCAGAAAACCTGCTATGTCCGCCAGTCGGACCGGGCCTACCTTCAACCTCTGCCGGTGATTTCTAACCCATCCCGAGTAGCCATGGACATTGTTGGCCCATTGGTGCGGAGCAGTGGGGGGCACCAGTACATTCTGGTGCTCTGTGATTATCACTCACTTTCTACCGCTTATCCGGGGTCGGGTCGCGGTTGCTCTGTGATTATGCCACCCGTTTTCCAGAGGCTTTCCCCTTGCGCACTGTGACTGCCCCGGCTGTACTACGTTGTCTGGTCCAGCTGTTTTCCAGGGTTGGTGTGCCGGATGAAATCCTAACGGACCAGGGGACCAACTTCACCTCCAGACTTCTGCAGCTCTTCCACCGGCAGCTGGGGATTTCGGCCATCAAGACCACGCCGTATCACCCACAGACGGACGGTTTGGTCGAGCGATTCAACCAAACCCTGAAGAAGATGCTGCAGAAGTTTGTGGCCGACACGGGGCGGGACTGGGACCAGTGGCTGCCGTTTCTGCTGTTCGCCTACCGGGAGGTCCCTCAAGCGTCCACGGGGTTCTCCCCGTTTGAGCTGCTGTACGGCTGGGAGGTCCAGGGGCCGTTGGATCTGCTGCTCAAGACCTGGGAGGCTCCAGCAACCGGGGCTAGTGATCGCAGTGTGGTCCAGTTCGTGCTGGAGATGAGGGACCGGCTGGCCAAGTACCGGGACGAGGCTGAGGTCAACCTACGGGAGGCCCAGCAAAGCCAGAAGGCATGGTACGACCGCCAGGCCAGGCACCAAGTGTTCCAGCCCGGCCAGAAGGTACTTCTCCTCTTGCCATCCTCCAACAGCAAGCTGCTGGCCTAGTGGCAGGGCCCGTACCCGGTCCTCCGGAAGATGGGCCCCGTGACCTATGAGGTCCACCACCCGGACAAAAAGAAGGCAAGGCAGGTATATCATGTCAATCTGTTGAAGGAATGGAAGGAGGTTCCTGTGCAGGTTCCCGTGGCGTCCCTGTTGGTAGCGGAGGTGGACAGCGACGGGGAGGACGAGCCCACCTTGGCCGACCTCAACTCGTCTGCGGGACCCGATCTCGACCATCTCTCTGCTGTCCAGTCCAGCCAGCTGAGCCAGGTGTTCCAGCGGGTCTCCAGGTTGTTCGCGGCCAACCCAGGTAAGACTGAGCTGGTTGAGCACATTGTCTGCCTCAAGGACAAGGGGCCGTTTCGCCAGAGGGCTTACCGGGTGCCACAACACCTGGCGGCAAAGCTCGGGAAGGAGGTCGAGGAGATGCAGCGCCTGGGGGTGATCAAGCCATCCCAGTCCGAGTGGTGCAGCCCGGTGGTCATCGTGGTGAAGAAAGATGGCTCCCTGCGCACCTGCATCGACTTCAGGAAGCTGAATGCGATGTCGGCGTTCGATGCCTACCCGATGCCCCGGGTTGACGACCTGCTGGAGAGGATTGGTCGGGCCAGGTTCATCACCACGCTGGACCACTGCAAGGGCTACTGGCAGGTCCCACTGGAAGCGGCCAGTCGCCCCTACACTGCATTCCAGACACCGACTGGCCTCTTCAAGTTTACGGTAATGCCCTTCGGCCTCCATGGAGCACCTGCCACCTTCCAGAGGCTAATGGATCGAGTCCTGCAGGGGTGTGAGGACTGCAGTGCTCCCTACCTAGATGACGTGGTCATCTTCAGTGACACCTGGGAGCAGCACCTGCAGCAGTTGGAGCGAGTCCTTGGGCGGATCCAGCAGGCGGGCCTGACGCTGAATCCGGCCAAGTGTCAGTGGGCGAGGGAAGAGGCTAAGTACCTGGGTTACCGACTTGGACGAGGCGAGGTCCGGCCACAGGTGGACAAGGTCGAGGCCGTTCGCAGCTGTCCCCGCCCTCGCACAAAGAAGGAGGTAAGGTCCTTCTTGGGCTTGGCTGGCTGGTACCGGAGGTTTGTTCCGCAGTTCGCCACCATTGCTGCCCCGTTGACAGCCCTGACGGCGAAGGACCAGAGGAACCCAGTCATGTGGAACGACGACTTTGAGGCCGCCTTTGTTACCCTCAAGGCCTGCTTGTGTTCCTCTCCAGTATTGAGGAGTCCTGACTTCAGCCGGCAGTTCTTGGTCCAGACTGATGCCTCTGCAGTGGGCCTGGGGGCAGTCCTGGCCCAAGGGGAACCTAGGGAAGAACAACCGGTGCTGTACCTAAGCCGCAAGCTGCTGCCCCGGGAGACCAGGTACTCCACAGTAGAGAAGGAGGGCCTGGCCATCAAATAGGCCCTGGAGAGCTTGAGGTACTACCTGCTGGGGAGGGAGTTCGACCTGGAGACCGACCATTGGGCGCTGACCTGGATGAACTCCATGAAGGACCATAACAGTCGTCTCACCCGGTGGTACCTCTCTCTCCAGCCGTTCCAGTTCCTGATCCGACATCGGCCGGGCAGGAACAATGTAGTAGCTGACTACCTCTCCAGGTTGCCGCACATCGTCAACCTCGGGGAGGAGGGGGATAATGTGACGGAGCGCACCGGGGCGCACCTCTGAACGCACCGTCACCGCGACAACACGCGCTCGCGCTCTGAGAGAGCCGGTGCCGGGAGCGCACGCAGCCCTCTCCCCGTGCCAGTGGAGCCCATCGGGAAGCAAGAGAGAGACACTCACCTGCTGCCGCGGTCGCAGTTGGTCTCGGGGCCAAGCCGAGGCACTGCCGGAGTGCTTCCTTAAATAGCGCTAGTGGCGCACTACGGCTGGTCAGGTGACCAGGGACTCCGCCATTAAAGGGTCCTGGTCGGCAGCCTTCTTCCCAGCCCAGGGCAACGGTCAGGGCCAATGAACCCGCCCTTCACACCGTCAGCAGAGTCCCGGTAGGGAGCTTATTTGTTTTTACTGCCAGCAGGCAGGACACAAAGCTTCCCTGTGCCCCATCAGAAAGGCTAAGGTTAGTGGTGCCTGTTACACTCTCCGTGCTGAGGATGTAAGGGAGGTTGGGAGGCGGCAGTATTTTAAAGACATCACCATTAATGGTACCCCAGTGACTGCTCTGGTTGACTCTGGGAGCTTCCGGACGCTGGTCCGGCGAGACTTAGTGCCAACGGGCATGATGGATTACAGCAGACGGGAAGACATTGTTTGTGTGCCTGGGGACAGCCATTCCTACCCTACCGCAGAACTGTCTGTGAGGGTAGAAAAGGAGGGAGAGGGACCGTGATGCTACCTGAGGGCTAGCTAAACCCAAGGATGCAACTCCTTTAAGTACCGTGTTTGTTTGTTGTTTGATAATGGACAATGATGTAGTATAGGAGTAACATTATAATGGATCAGTGATGTAGTATAGGAGTAACATTATAATGTTTCAGTGATGTAGTATAGGAGTAACATTATAATGGATCAGTGATGTAGTATAGGAGTAATATTATAATGTTTCAGTGATGTAGTAGTATAGGAGTAACATAATGGATCAGTGATGTAGTAAGGGAGTAACATTATAATGTTTCATGGATGTAGTATAGGAGTAACATTATAATGTTTCAGTGATGTAGTATAGGAGTAACATTATAATGTTTCAGTGATGTAGTATTCAAGATTCAAGATTCAAGATTCAAGTATCTTTATTGTCAAATGTGCTACATGGCAGGCATATAGCACAGATGAAATTGCAGTCCTCTCAGACCTGGTGCAAAATAAACAATGGACAGACAAACGGACACCGTACAGACAAAAACACAGAAACACAGAAAAGTACGAAAAAGTGAGGTAGTGCATTGATAAATGGAAAATGGAATAGTGCAAAAAAATAGTGCAAAATATATTTGAAACAGTCAAAGGACAATTTTAAAGTGTCATTCAGGATGAGAGTTTGTGAGTGGTGGCGGGAGGGCAATGGTCCGAGGTGGGTGCAGGTTTAAGAGTCTGTGGCAGGGGGGCAGAGGAGGGGGGGGGGGGGGGCAGGGGCAGAACAAGGAGGGAGTTGAGCCTCCGGACAGCCTGGTGATAGAAGCTGTCCTTGAGCCTGCTGGTTCTGGCCCGCAGACTCCGCAGTCTCCTCCCCGACGGCAGAAAACTGAAGATACTGTGGGATGGGTGGGTGGGGTCACCAGCAATCCTGATGGCTTTGCCGGTGAGGCGGGTGTTGTAAATGTCCAATATGGGGGGGAGAGAGACACCGATGATCCTCTCAGCTGCTCTCACTATGCGCTGCAGTGTCTTGCGGCAGGACACAGTGCAGGCACCGTACCACACAGTGATGCAGCTGGTCAGGAGGCTCTCGATGGTGCCTCTGTAGAAGGTTTGCATAATGGTGGATGAGGCCCCAGCTCTTTTTAGTTTGCGGAGGAAGTACAGGCGTTGGTTGGCTTTTTTGGCCAGTGATGCGGTGTTATGGTTCCATGACAGGTCTTCGGAGATGTGCACACCCAGGAACTTGGTGCTGCTCACCCTCTCCACTGTAGCATCGTTGATGATCAGTGGAGCATGCTGTGTGTGCATTCTCCTGAAGTCCACAACAATCTCCTTCGTCTTCTCCACATTCAGACGGAGATTGTTGTCCTTGCACCACGTAGCCAGCCTGTTCACCTCACTCCTGTAGATCGTCTCATCGCCGTTGTTGATGAGACCCACCACAGTCGTGTCATCCGCAAACTTGATGAAGATGTTGGAGCTGGATGTTGGTGTGCAGTCGTGGGTCAGCAGGGTGAATAGGAGGGGGCTCAGCACACATCCTTGGGGGGCCCCCGTGTTCAGTGTGATGGTGCTGGAGGTGCTGCTGCCGACCCGAACAGTCTGTGGTCTTCCCGTCAGGAAGTCCAACAGCCAGTTGCACAGGGAGGTGTTGAGTCCTAGCTGGTCCAGTTTGTGAATGAGCTGCTGGGGGATGATTGTGTTGAATGCTGAGCTGAAATCGATGAACAGCATTCTGACATATGAGTCTTTTGAGTCCAGGTGGGTGAGGGCAGAGTGGAGGGCAGAGGAGATGGCATCATCGGTCGAACGATTGGACCGATATGCGAACTGGAAAGGGTCCAGGGTGGGGGGGAGGGCAGACTTGATGTGTTGCATGACTAGCCGCTCGAAGCACTTCATGAGGATGGGAGTGAGTGCGACTGGGCGGTAGTCATTGTGGCAGGAGGGAGACGACTTTTTCGGCACCGGGATGAAGGTGGTGGCTTTGAGGCATGTGGGGACAACAGCCTGGCTCAGCGAGGTGTTGAAGATGTCCGTGAAGACATCTGTGAGCTCCTCAGCACAGTCCCAGTCTCAGTACACGACCGGGAATGTTGTCGGGACCAGAGGCTTTCCGTGGGTGAGTCCCTTTGAGGGATCGCCTCACGCTATCTGGGGATAGCGTCAACACCTGGTCGCCGGGAGAGGGTGGGGTCTTCTGTGCCGGGGTGCTGTTGTCTGCCTCAAAGCGGGCGAAGAAGTCGTTCAGCTCGTTCAGCAGAGGGGTGGAGCTGTCGCAGGTCTGCGGAGAGGGCTTGTAGTCCGTTAAGGATTGGATCCCTCGCCGCAGGTTCCTGGAGTCTCTGCTGTTGCTGAAGCGGTCGGCGATCCTCCTGGAATCAGAATCAGAATCAGAATCAGAATCAGAATCAGAATCAAGTTTATTGCCAAGTAGGTTTACACCTACAAGGAATTCGACTTGGTGCAAGGGAAAAAACAGTATTAAAAATATAAGTAAGTAAAAAAGTAAAAAAGTAGAAAAGTAAAATAACTATAATAAAATAAATATATATATACAATGTACAATGAATATGAGTATGAATATGAATATGGAATACAGAGCAGTAGTGCATGCAGAGGAAAATGGAAAAATGGTGGACCCGAATGAGTGCACACTGTACACACTGTGCGTTAATGTAACGCAGACGATCTGAAGATGCCACGTTAATGTAGCATGTAGGTCTGTGTGGGGGGAGGGAGAGAGTCAGTGTCAGTGGGGGCTCCGGGCCTTGTTGACAAGGCTAGTGGCAGACGGGAAAAAACTGTTCTTATGCCGTGAGGTTTTGGTCCTGATGGACCGCAGCCTCCTGCCAGAGGGGAGTGATGCAAAGAGATGGTGACCGGGGTGGGAGGGGTCGGCCATAATCTTACCTGCACACCTCAGGGTCCTGGAGGTGTACAGGTCCTGGAGCGACGGCAGATTGCAGCCAATCACCTTCTCTGCAGACCGAATGATGCGCTGCAGTCTGCCCTTGTCCTTGCGGTGGCAGCAGCGAACCAGATGGTGATGGAGGAGGTGAGGATGGACTCAATGATGGAGGAGTAGAAGTGCACCATCATTGTCCTGGGCAGGTTGAATTTCTTCAGCTGCCTAAGGAAGTACATCCTCTGCTGGGCTTTCTTGATGAGGGAGCTGATGTTCAGCTCCCACTTGAGATCCTGGGAGATGACAGTTCCCAGGAAGCGGAAAGACTCCACAGTGTCAATTGTGTAGTCGCAGAGGGTGATGGGGGCAGGTGAGGCTGAGTACTTCCTGAAGTCCACAACCATCTCCACTGTCTTTAGAGCGTTGAGCTCTAGGTTATTCCGGCTGCACCATGTCACCAGATGGTCTATCTCCCACCTGTAGTCAGACTCATCACCATCAGAAATGAGTCCAATGAGGGTGGTGTCATCCGCAAACTTCAGAAGCTTGACGGACTGGTGACTGGAGGTGCAGCTGTTTGTGTACAGGGAGAAGAGCAGAGGAGAAAGAACACAGCCCTGGGGGGAACCGGTGCTGATGGTCTGTGAGTCTGAGATGCATTTTCCCAGCTTCACATGCTGCTTCCTGTCAGACAGGAAGTCTGTAATCCACCTGCAGGTGGAGTCAGGCACACTAAGCTGGGAGAGCTTCTCCTGAAGCAGAGCCGGGATGATGGTGTTGAAAGCAGAGCTGAAATCCACAAACAGGATCCTGGCGTAGGTTCCTGCGGAGTCCAGGTGCTGGAGGATGTAGTGGAAGGCCAAGTTGACTGCATCGTCTACAGACCTGTTGGCTCTGTAGGCAAACTGCAGGGGGTCCAGGAGGGGGTCGGTGATGCCTTTCAGGTGTGAGAGCACAAGGCGCTCAAAGGACTTCATAACCACAGAGGTCAGGGCGACGGGTCTGAAGTCGTTAAGTCCTGTGGTCCTTGGCTTCTTGGGGACAGGAATGATGGTAGAGGTCTTGAAGCAGGCTGGCACGTGACATGTCTCCAGTGAGGTGTTGAAAATGTCTGTGAACACTGGAGACAGCTGATCAGCACAGTGCTTCAAGGTGGATGGGGAGACAGAATCCGGTCCAGCAGCTTTCCGGGGGTTCTGTCTCCTGAAGAGTTTGTTGACGTCCCTCTCATGGATGGAAAGAGTCGTCACTGAGGTGGGTGGGGGGGTCGAGGGGGGGACCTTTAAGTTTGGCATTGGTGGAGGTGCCCAGGCCCCCACTGAGGTGGGGGAGGTGATAAGCTGGAGCTGTTGGGAGGTGTCATGGGGGATGGTTGCAGGACTGTCCCTTTGTCTTTCAAAGCGGCAGTAGAACTCGTTCAGGTCATTGGCCAGACGATGGTCGTTGATGGAGTGGGGGGCTTTAGGCTTGTAGTTGGTGATTTGCCTAAGCCCTTTCCAGACAGATGTAGAGTCGTTGGCTGAGAAGTGGTGTTGGAGCTTCTCAGAGTACAGTCGTTTAGCCTCTTTCACCGCCTTGCCAAACTTGTACTTCGCCTCTTTATAACTGTCTTTGTCCCCACTCCTGAAGGCAACTTCCTTATCCAACCTTAACCTTCTGAGTTTGGCTTTGAACCAGGGTTTGTCATTGTTGTAACTCACCCTGGTGCGTGTTGGAATGCAGCTGTCCTCACAGAAACTGATGTAGGACGTCACAGCCTCTGTGTACTCATCCAGACTGTTGGTAGCAGTCCTGAACACATCCCAGTCAGTAGAGTCCAAACACGCCTGGAGATCCTCCACGGCCTCACTGGTCCACTTCTTTGATGTCCTCACTACAGGTTTGCAGAGCTTTAATTTCTGCCTGTACGCAGAAATCAGGTGGACCATGACGTGGTCAGAGTGTCCCAGTGCAGCACGGGGGACGGCGTGATAGGCATCCCTGACTGTGGTGTAACAGTGATCCAGAATGCCCTCCTCTCTGGTCGGGCATTTAATAAACTGTCTATATTTAGGGAGTTCGTGAGTGAGGTTTCCTTTGTTAAAATCACCAACGACAATAACTAAGGAGTCCGGGTTGGTACGCTCCACACACAGTATCTGGTCGGCGAGCATGCGCTGTGCGTCCTGCACGTTGGCCGACGGTGGAATGTAAACACCGACCAGAATGAATGAAGCGAACTCACGGGGTGAATAAAAGGGCTTACAGTTTATGAAGTAAGATTCCAGATCAGGAGAACAGTGCTGCTGGATCGCCGTCACGTCGTTGCACCAACCACTGTTGATGTAAAAACAGATTCCTCCACCTTTTGTTTTGCCGGAGAGTTCCGCGTCTCTGTCCGCTCTGTAGAGTTGGAAGCCTGCCAGCTGCAGCGCAGAGTCCGGTATTAAGCCACAAAGCCACGTCTCCGTAAAGCACAAAACAGCGGATGAATAAAAGTCCCTGTTTTTTCCCAACAGCAGTTGTAATTCGTCCAGTTTGTTGGGCAGTGAACGCACGTTAGAGAGAAATATACCCGGTAGAGGTGTGCGTAATCCGCGCTGGCGAAGACGCACAAGCGCACCGGCACGTTTTCCTCTCCTCCGACGTTTTACTGCGTGAGCAAAGGTGAGCGCACCTTTGACCAGAATGTCCAAAATTTCCAATGTTGGGAGAGCGAAAGTAGGAAATAAATCCTCTGGCGTTGTTACCCTGATGTTCATGAGCTCTTCTCTGGTGAAAGAGCTCCGGGTGCCATCGCAAAAGACGGAGTTTAAACACAAAACAAAACAAAACAACGCGCACCAACACACCGAGGCGACCTGGAGTACCGTCTCTTGGCCTTCCTGATGCCGCGTGCCAGGTTGGCCCTGGCTGCCTTCAGGCCCACCTCGTCTCCAGCTCTGAAGGCGGTGTTCCGAGCCCTCAGGAGTCTGTAGACTTCCCCTGTCAGCCATGGCTTCTGGTTGGCCCGAATGCGGATGCTCTTGGTGACTGTGACGTCATCAATGCATTTCCGCATGTAGGAAGTGACGGTGTCCGTGTACTCCTGGAGGTCTGTAGTGTTGTTGTAGGTGGCTGCCCGTCTGAACATGCTCCAGTCAGTGGTGAGGAAGCAGTCCTGGAGTGTCTCTGAAGACCCCTCAGGCCACACGCGTACCTGCTTTGTTGTTGGTCTGATGACTTTGACCAGGGGTCTGTAAGCAGGCATTAATATAGTGGTGATGTGGTCTGAGGCTCCTAGGTGGGGCAGGGGGAGGGCTTTGTAGGCCCCTCTATGCGTGGTGTAAACATTGTCCAGGATATTATTGCCACGTGTGGGAAAGTGGATGTGTCCATGGAGTTGTGGAAACACGCTCTTGGGGTTTGCATGATTGAAGTCCCCAGCCAGGATGAGGAAAGCATCAGGGTGGGCTGTCTGCTGCTCACTGATGTGCTGGTAGAGTTTATACAGTGCCTCGCTCCTGTTGTTGTTGGAGCCAGGGGGGATGTATATTGCTACCAGGAGTATGGCACTAAATTCCCTCAGCAGGTAGAATGGCCGGCATTTAATGACCATAAACTCCACCAGTGTTGAGCAGTGTGTGCAAACCACAGCAGCGTCACGGCACCAGGCATCACTGATGTAAACACAGAGTCCCCCGCCGCGAGTCTTCCCCCCCTTGACGAGCACTCTGTCCGCCCGGTAGCATGTTAGCCTGGCCAGTTGAATGGCACAGTCCGGGACGCTGTCAGTGAGCCATGTTTCCGCAAAAAGTGAAGTGGTATAGGAGTAACATCATGATGGATCAGTGATGTATTATAGGAGTAACATTATAATGTTTCAGTGACGTAGTATAGGAGTAACATTATAATGTTTCAGTGATGTAGTATAGATAAGATAAGATAAGATATTCCTTTATTAATCCCCCTTAGGAGAAATTCACAGTGAACAGCAGTACAGGGGATAGATGTGCAGTAAGAAAGGATGATCATTATAATATTTCAGTGATGTAGTATAGGAGTAACATTATAATGTTTCAGTGATGTAGTATAGGATGATCATTATAATGTTTCAGTGGTGTAGTATAGGAGTAACATTATAATGGACCAGTGATGTAATATAGGAGTAACATGATAATGTTTCAGTGATGTAGTATAGGAGTAACGTTATAATGTTTCAGTGATGTAGTATAGGAATAACATTATAATGGATCAGTGATGTAGTATAGGAGTAACATTATAATGTTTCATTGATGTAGTATAGGAGTAGCATAATGGATCAGTGATGTAGTATAGGAGTAACATTATAATGTTTCATTGATGTAGTATAGGAGTAGCATAATGGATCAGTGATGTAGTATAGGAGTAACATTATAATGTTTCATTGATGTAGTATAGGAGTAGCATAATGGATCAGTGATGTAGTATAGGAGTAACATTATAATGGTTCAGTGATGTAGTATAGGAGTAACATTATAATGGTTCAGTGATGTGGTATAGGAGTAACATTATAATGTTTCAGTGATGTAGTATAGGAGTAACATTATAATGGTTCAGTGATGTGGTATAGGAGTAACATTGTAATTTTTCAGTGATGTAGTATAGGAGTAACATTATAATGGTTCAGTGATGTAGTATAGGAGTAACATTATAATGTTTCAGTGGTGTAATATATATTAGATTTGATTATACTTTTTTCATCCCACAGCAGGGAAATGTATTTGTCACAACGGCAGAAAAGTGTAGTACACACTTCAGAAATTAAAGTAGAAAGGGGCAAACACTACAATGATCAGACAGAAGTATCTTATAACCTACACGATAAACAAAAACAAATAAACAACAGAAAATGTGCAAAAAAAGTACTTGAGGATATTGTATGGTAAAGTGAACATAATATAGATAATATTGCAAAGATAAAGGGACTATAATATACAGTAAATAATATTCTACATTGTAATAATCGGAATGGAAATATAAGTACAGATAATAAAAAGAAAAGAAATCAGATAAAGATAAACATCGAGCCATGGTGAGTGGTGGGTAATTGAACAGGAACAGAAAGTACAACATGATCAGGTGGTGCAGGTGTTGTACAGTCTGACAGTGGATGAAAGAGCTGCAGAACCTCTTCTTACACTGTGGCTGTATCAGTCTGCTGCTGAGGGAGCTGCTCAGAGAGCCCACACTGTGTTGTAGAGGGTGAGAGGTGTTGTCCATGATGGATGTCGGCTTAGTTAACATCCTCCTCTCACCCACTTCCTCTCTGGAGTCCAGAGGACAGTCCAGGACAGAGCTGTCTGTTGAGCCTGCTCCTGTCCCTGTCTGTGCTGCCCCCTCTCCAGCAGACCACAGCGTAAAAGATGGCTGAGGCCACCACAGAGTCATAACAAGTCCAGAGGAGAGTCCTGCACACTCTGAAGGACCTCAGTCTGCTCAGCAGGTGGAGGCCACTCTGGCCCTTCTTGTAAAGTGTATGGGTGTTGTCAGTCCAGTCCAGTTTGTTGTTAAGGTGAACACCCAGGAAGGAGTAACATTATAATGTTTCAGTGATGTAGTATGGGAGTAACATGATGTATCAGTGATCTAGTATAGGAGTAACATGATGTTTCAGTGATGTAAAATAGGAGTAACATAATAATGTTTCAGTCTGCTCTACCCTCAGGTGTAGCAGGACAGCCCCTGGACAAGCAAGCCGTGTGTTTTCATGGAACGTGGATGCAGTTCCTCGTTCTACCGCCAGATGTCCTCAGTGTTCGGTGACGAGACGGTCAGACGACGCTCGAATCGGTCCCGTTTTGAAGTGGTGTTAGTGTACTACCTTCAACCCACAATGCGCTGAAACCTGAGACAGATGTCCTCACTATATACCGTGATAAGCCAATCAGATGAGGGACACTAACTGGTCATTTTTGTAAATGAGCTGTCACAAGGGGACGTCATCAGCTTGTTGCGTCCCGCTGAGAGATGACGGAGCATCTCTCGGGTCTGATTCTTCCTATGCCTGTTCCCTAATTCCCTAAATACTGTGCTATTTAACGTATACTATGCACAGAGTAGGGAACGAGGGAACAAGTGAGCTGGTGGTGGACTCTGTCTTACTGGGAATTTACACCGCAGGCGAAAGCGTAACGTGAGCGTAACGTTGGCGTATAAATTCACACCGCCGCCGTTTGTTTGGCTATATTTAATGAGATAATAGGCGTACACGTCAAACGAGACGCTTCAGAAACGCTTAAAAGTAGAAGTGAAGCGTAAAGTTAAGCTTTGGTCGGCCGTGAGACGGGCGTAAAACGCTGCCGGTGTAAATCAGTGCACTGGTTTGAATGGAATTCTATCTCCAGCGGCAGTCGGCCGACTAAAAAACGCTTTTAAAATGGCTCTGTTGTAAAGGCCAATTTACACCAGAGCCGTTTTAGAAGCATTTTTTTAGAAAAAAAAACGCTTCTAAAACGTTTTTTTTTTTTTTTAGAAAAAAAAAACGCGCCAATTTACACCAGAGCCGTTTTAGAAGCGTTTTTTAGTAGATCACCGCAGATATAGAAATATAGCAATATACATATTTTATGTGTGCGTGCGCGGTATATGCGGTGCAGTGTGTGTCTCTCTCTGTGTGTGTGTGTTGTGTGTGTGTGTGTGTGTGTGTGTGTGTGTGTGTGTGTGTGTGTGTGTGTGTGTGTCTTAATGGGGCAAATATTGACAAAGTTTTTGCAGGTTGGACTTCAAACCCCACCGTCTATCCATAATACGACACACTCTATTATCTATAGCTCTATAATATTATAACATACTATTATTTATAGCTCTATAATACTATCCCACACTATTAATTATAGCTCTATAATACTATTACACATTCTATTGTCTGTAGCTGTATAATACTATTACACACTCTATTATCTATAGCTCTAAAATACTAGTACACACTTTATTATCGATAGCTCTATAATACTATAACACACTCTATTATCTATAGCTCTAAAATACTAGTACACACTTTATTATCGATAGCTCTATAATACTATAACACACTATTATCTATAGCTCTAAAATACTAGTACACACTTTATTATCGATAGCTCTATAATACTATAACACACTCTATTATCTATAGCTCTAAAATACTAGTACACACTTTATTATCGATAGCTCTATAATACTATAACACACACTATTATCTATAGCTCTGTAATACTATTACACACTCTATTTTCTGTAGCTCTATAATACTATTACACACGCTATTATCTATAGCTCTATCACACTCTGTTCTCTATGGCTGTTGTAGAGAGTGAGGAGGGGGGAGGAGGAAGCTCGTCTCCAGGTGAGACTTCCTGCAGGTAAGCAAATAAGCCCAACCCCAGGGGACAGATACCAGCTGGCCAATCAGGTGGCTCATCTCTAATGCAGCATAATCCCCACCAGGGGCAGTGTGTGTGTGTGTGTGTGTGTGTGTGTGTGTGTGTGTGTGTGTGGGGGGGGGGGGGGGGTGTTTGTGTGTGTGTGTGTGTGTGTGTGTGGGGGGGGGGGGGGGGGTGTTTGTGTGTGTGTGTGTGTGTGTGTGTGTGTGTGTGTGTGTGTGTGTGTGTGTGTGTTTGTGTGTGAGTGTGAGTGTGCGGGGGAGTGTGTGTTTGTGTTTGTGTGTTCCATCCTTTTGATGTGAAAACCTCTTAAAGGGATATTCCGCCATTTTTGGAAATAAGCTCATTTTCCACCTTCCCTCGAGCAAAACAATCGATCTTTACCCTTTTCCCGTTCATCCAGCCGTTCTGTGAGTCTGGGGGTACAACTTTTAGCTGTAGCTTAGCATAGATCATTGAATCGGATTAGACCATTAGCATCTCGCCCGCTTAAAAGTGACTACGATTTCCGGAATTTTTCCATTCAAAACTTGTCTCTTCTCAAGTTTGAAAGTGCAATAAGACCAACGGGAAATGAAACGTGGCGATTTTCTAGGCTGATTTTACCCGGAACTATATTCTCTTTCTGGCGTAATAATCAAGGAAAGTTGCAAAGGTACCATGGGCGCAGTGATATGACGCGCCTCAAAGTATAGTCCCGGTAATCACGTTGGTTGTATTGCCGGAAGAAGCCTACAGGGACTATTGAGGCGCTGCGTCATATCACTACGCCCATGGTACCTTTGCAACTTTCCTTGATTATTACGCCAGAAAGAGAATATAGTTCCGGGTAAAATCAGCCTAGAAAATCGCCACGTTTCATTTTCCGTTGGTCTTATTGCACTTTCAAACTTGAGAAGAGACAAGTTTTAAATGGAAAAATTCCGGAAATCGTAGTCACTTTTAAGCGGGCGAGATGCTAATGGTCTAATCCGATTCAATGATCTATGCTAAGCTACAGCTAAAAGTTGTACCCCCAGACTCACAGAACGGCTGGATGAACGGGAAAAGGGTAAAGATCGATTGTTTTGCTCGAGGGAAGGTGGAAAATGAGCTTATTTCCAAAAATGGCGGAATATCCCTTTAATCTCTAACTTCTTGTCTCTCTCCACCAGTTTGCTGTCACTCAGTCCCTCATTGTCTCTCTCTAACTGTCTGTCTTTCTCCATCATCATAGGTTGGTTCTGCCCATACTTTTATCCAAAACAACTTATACTGAACACAGAGACAGGTCATTAAAGAGCAGGTAGGGGTTAGACAGTACAGAGACAGGTCACTAAGGAGCAGGTAGGGGTTATACAGAGACAGGTCATGAAGTAGCAGGTAGGGGTTAGACAGTACAGAGACAGGTCATTAAGGAGCAGGTAGGTATTAGACAGTACAGAGACAGGTCATTAAGGAGCAGGTAGGGGTTAGACAGTACAGAGACAGGTCATTAAGGAGCAGGTAGGGATTAGACAGTACGGAGACAGGTCATTAAGGAGCAGGTAGGGGTTAGACAGTATAGACAGGTCATTAAGGAGCAGGTAGGGGTTAGACAGTACAGAGACAGGTCATTAAGGAGCAGGTAGGGGTTAGACAGTACAGAGACAGGTCATTAAGGAGCAGGTAGGGGTTAGACAGTACAGAGGTCATTAAGGAGCAGGTAGGGGTTAGACAGTACAGAGACAGGTCATTAAGGAGCAGGTAGGGGTTAGACAGTACAGAGACAGGTCATTAAGGAGCAGGTAGGGGTTAGACAGTACAGAGACAGGTCATTAAGGAGCAGGTAGGGGTTAGACCGTACAGAGACAGGTCATTAAGGAGCAGGTAGGGGTTAGACAGTACAGAGACAGGTCATTAAGGAGCAGGTAGGGGTTAGACAGTACAGAGACAGGTAGGGGTTAGTGGTCTACAGGGACACTGTGCTGGAGGATTATGTTGGTGGACTTGCACTGCAGCCTGATGTGTGTGTGTGTGTGTGTGTGTGTGTGGGGGGGGGGGGGGGGGGGGGGGGGGACGTTGGGTAACTGTCTCTTTGCATTGTGACATCAGTCAACAGAACAGTCACAGTACACACTCACACATTAACACAAACACACACACGCTCGTACTTGCACATACACACACACACACACACACACACACACACACACACACACACACACACACAGACACACAGACACACACACACACACACACACACACACACACACACACACACACACACACACACACACACAAACAAACGAGCGCATGTCTTGATATGTCTTCAATAACGTCTCTTCAATAAGGAGGCGGGGTCTGACACACAGCTGCTCTCCGAGCAATACAAACAACTATAGAGGGGGGAGGCGGGGAGAGAGAGCGAGGGGGTTGGGGGACGGGGGGGAGAGAAGGCTGAACCCTGCGCCATTGACTCAGTCAGAGATCTCCCAGTATCGTCGCAGTGTCTCATCTAGTCTGCAGTGCTCGGGGGAGGATTGTACGTCTTTGGACCCTCGGAGTGAATCATGGTTCCAGGATCAGAGGTACGGGTTCGGCTCTCTCCTTCTTCTTTACATTGTTACACGCTGTTATTTGGCTCCGTGCCGGCTTTCCAAAAAGTGAAACCGTGCTGGCTTTCCAAAAAGCGAAATATGCAACCTTGCACAAGTGATGTGGACGCCTCCACCCGCGAGCAGAAGAAGCCCACCCTGTCTCGCACCAATGTCCTCCTTGAGCATTTTGTAGTCGTGACCCGGACTCTTCACGGGTCCGGTTTGATTCCGCTACGCCGTGCGCCATCGATCGGGGCGATCCAATTTCGGAACCTTTCGGTCAATAGTGACGCAGATGTTTACCTGCGGAGGTGTGTGTCAACATGGTGACAGGGTCCCGGGCAGCCAATGGCGTGCGTGGTCATTCAGCTGAATGAACCCGTGAGAATGAGGTGTGAGTGAGAGGCCACAGCGCAGGTGTGGTGGGCTGGCTCCAGGTTCTCCAGGTGGGCTGGCTCCAGGTTCTCCAGGTGGGCTTGCTCCAGGTTCTCCAGGTGGGCTGGCTCCAGGTTCTCCAGGTGGGCTTGCTCCAGGTTCTCCAGGTGGGCTTGCTCCAGGTTCTCCAGGTGGGCTTGCTCCAGGTTCTCCAGGTGGGCTGGCTCCAGGTTCTCTAGGTGGGCTGGCTCCAGGTTCTCCAGGTGGGCTTGCTCCAGGTTCTCCAGGTGGGCTGGCTCCAGGTTCTCTAGGTGTTCTGGCTCCAGGTTCTCCAGGTGGGCTGGCTCCAGGTGTTACAGTGGTGATGCAAATGGTCGCTAACACAACAGGAAAGGTTTGATTTTTTTCAGATTAACTTCATTCAGGGGAAGGGAATTGAATTAGCCTTGCGGACAGAAGATGATTGTACTCTGTCCGCTTGGCCACGTGGTCTGGTGTGTGCAGGCTGGGATGAGATGAAGACACTATACTGCTCCTCTGTTACATAACTGGCCCCATGCTGGCACTGATGTCTCCTCACAGAACATGTTCATTACCTCACCATGTCCTGTGGTGATTCAAGCACCTCCTCAGTCTCCTCCCCGACCTACGCCCTCCCTACCTGCACCTCCTCCACCTACACCTCCTACATCACCTCCTCTACCTACACCTCCTCTATCACCTCCTCTACCTACACCTCCTCTGTCTTTCAGCTCCCCTACCTCCACATCCTCTACCTACACCTCCTATATCACCTCCTCTACCTACACCTCCTCTATCACCTCCTCTACCTACACCTCCTCTGTCAATCACCTCCCCTACCTCCACATCCTCTACCTACACCTCCTATATCACCTCCTCTGCCTACACCTCCTCTATCACCTCCTCTACCTACACCTCCTCTGTCTATCACCTCCCTACCGCCACATCCTCTACCTACACCTCCTATATCACCTCCTCTACCTACACCTCCTCTATCACCTCCTCTACCTACACCTCCTCTGTCTATCACCTCCCCTACCTCCACATCCTCTACCTACACCTCCTATATCACCTCCTCTACCTACACCTCCTCTATCACCTCTTCTACCTACACCTCTTCTGTCTATCACCTCCTCTACCTACACCTCCCCTACCTCAACCTCCTCTACCTCCACCTCCCCTACCTGCACCTCCTCTGCCTACACCTCCTCTGTCACCTCCTTCCTCCTGAATCTTGTCCTGCTTGGTGGCCATGTCTGGCCTCTGACCAAAGGAGGAGAGTGAAGGTGAAGTGTGGTGATTCAAGCACCTCCTCAGTCTCCTCCCCGACCTACGCCCTCCCTACCTGCACCTCCTCCACCTACACCTCCTACATCACCTCCTCTACCTACACCTCCTCTATCACCTCCTCTACCTACACCTCCTCTGTCTTTCACCTCCCCTACCTCCACATCCTCTACCTATACCTCCTATATCACCTCCTCTACCTACACCTCCTCTATCACCTCCTCTACCTACACCTCCTCTGTCAATCACCTCCCCTACCTCCACATCCTCTACCTACACCTCCTATATCACCTCCTCTACCTACACCTCCTCTATCACCTCCTCTACCTACACCTCCTCTGTCTATCAACTCCCTACCGCCACATCCTCTACCTACACCTCCTATATCACCTCCTCTACCTACACCTCCTCTACCTACACCTCCTCTGTCTATCACCTCCCCTACCTCCACATCCTCTACCTACACCTCCTATATCACCTCCTCTACCTCCACCTCCCCTACCTGCACCTCCTCTGCCTACACCTCCTCTGTCACCTCCTTCCTCCTGAATCTTGTCCTGCTTGGTGGCCATGTCTGGCCTCTGACCAAAGGAGGAGAGTGAAGGAGTCATGAGACAGCTGGCTCATGGCCCATTCCTGCCCAGGTGTCGTCAAGCAAGACACCTGAGCCCCATCCAGGTAGCTCCACCTGAAGGAGGCGCACGCAGCTCCTACACTGTGTTGTGTTGTGTAGGTGGTGCTGGTGGTGCTGATGGTGTACTGTACCTTGGGTGGGAACACTGTTGGAGGCTATGTGTTCCAGGCCAGCAGACCCAGCGAAGGTGGAGGAGACCCTTCTGTTAAAGGTGAGTCTGTCTGTCTGTCTGTCTGTCTGTCTGAACATTTCAATAAACTATTTACCTGGGTTAGTGTGTGTATGTGTGATGGTTATTGAGTGTGTTGGTGATGGGTAGTGAGTGTGTTGGTGATGGGTAGTGAGTGTGTTGGTGATGGGTAGTGAGTGTGTTGGTGATGGGTAGTGAGTGTGTGTGATGGGTAGTGAGTGTGTGTGATGGTTAGTGTGTGTGTGTGTGTGTGTGTGTGTGTGTGTGTGTGTGTGTGTGTTTGTGTGTGTGTGTTGTGGGTTAGTGAGTGTGTGTGTGATGGTCAGTGTGTGTGTGATGGTTAGTGAGTGTGTGTGTGTGATGGTAAGTGTGTGTGTGTGTGATGGTTAGTGAGTGTGTGTGTGATGGTTAGTGTGTGTGTGTGTGTGTGTGTGTGTGTGTGTGTGTGATGGTTAGTGTGTGTGTGTGTGTGTGATGGTTAGTGAGTGTGTGTGTGTGTGATGGTAAGTGTGTGTGTGTGTGATGGTTAGTGAGTGTGTGTGTGTGATGGTTAGTGTGTGTGTGTGTGTGTGTGTGTGTGTGTGTGTGTGTGTGTGTGTGTGATGGTTAGTGAGTGTGTGTGTTGTTGGGTAGTAGTTGTGTGTGTGTTGTGGGGTAGTGGTTGTGTGTGTGTTGTGGGATAATCAGTGTGTGATGGTTAGTGAGTGTGTGTGATGGTTAGTGTGTGTGTGTGATGGTTAGTGTGTGTGATGGTTAGTGTGTGTGATGGTTAGTGAGTGTGTGTGATGGTTAGTGTGTGTGTGATGGTTAGTGAGTGTGTGTGTTGTGGGTTAGTGAGTGTGTGTGATGGTTAGTGTGTCTGTGTGATGATAGTGAGTGTGTGTGATGGTTAGTGTGTGTGTGTGATGGTTAGTGTGTGTGATGGTTAGTGTGTCTGTGTGATGGTTAGTGTGTGTGTGTTGTGGGTTAGTGAGTGTTTGTGTTGTGGGTTAGTAAGTGTGTGTGTGATGGTTAGTCAGTGTGTGTGTGATGGTTAGTGTGTTTGTTGTGGTTAGTGTGTGTGTGTGTTGTGGGTTAGTGAGTGTCTGTGTGATGGTTAGTGAGTGTGTGTGTGATGGTTAGTGTGTGTGTGTGTGTGATGGTTAGTGAGTGTGTGTGTTGTGGGTTAGTGAGTGTGTGTGGGTTAGTGTGTGTGTGTGTGTGTGTGTGTGTGTGTGTGTGTGAGAGAGATGGTTAGTGTGTGTGTTGTGGGATAATGAGTGTGTGTGAGATGGTTAGTGTGTGTTGTGGGTTAGTGAGTGTGTGTGTGATGGTTAGTGTGTGTTGTGGGTTAGTGAGTGTGTGTGTTGTGGGATAGTGAGTGTGTGTGTGTTGTGGGTTAGTGAGTGTGTGTGTGTGTGTGATGGTTAGTGTGTGTGATGGTTAGTGTGTGTGTGTGTGTGTGTGTGTGTGTGTGTGTGTGTGTGTTTGTGTGTGTGTTGTGGGTTAGTGAGTGTGTGTGTGATGGTCAGTGTGTGTGTGATGGTTAGTGTGTGTGTGTGTTGTGGGATAGTGAGTGTGTGTGTGTTGTGGGTTAGTGAGTGTGTGTGTGTGTGTGTGATGGTTAGTGTGTGTGGGTTAGTGTGTGTGTGTGTGTGTGTGTGTGTGTGTGTGTGTGTGTGTGTGTGTGTTATGGGTTAGTGAGTGTGTGTGTGATGGTCAGTGTGTGTGTGTGTTGTGAGATAATGAGTGTGTGTGTGTTGTGGGTAAGTGTGTGTGTGTGTGTGATGGTTAGTGAGTGTGTGTATGTGTGTGTGTGTGTGTTGTGGGATAATGAGTGTGTGTGTTTTGTGGGTTAGTGTGTGTGTGATGGTTAGTGTGTGTTTGTGATGGTTAGTTTGTGTGTGTGTGATTGTGAGTGAGTGTGTGTGATGGTTAGTGAGTTTGTTGGTTAGTGAGAGTGTGTGTGATGGTTAGTGAGTGTGTGTGTGATGGTTAATGAGTGTGTGTATGATAGTTAGTGTGTGTGTGTGTGATGGTTAGTGTGTGTGTTTGATGGTTAGTGAGTTTGTGGGTTAGTGAGAGTGTGTGTGATGGTTAGTGTGTGTGTGATGTTTAGTGTGTGTGTGTGTGTGTGTGTGTGTGTGTGTGTGTGTGTGTGTGTGTGTGTTGTGGGATAGTGAGTGTGTGATGGTTAGTGAGTGTGTTTGTGTGTTGTGGGATAGTGAGTGTGTATGTGTTGTGGGATAGTGAGTGTGTGATGGTTAGTGGTTGTGTGTGTGTTGTGGGATAGTGGGTGTGTGTGTTGTGGGATAGTGAGTGTGTGATGGTTAGTGGTTGTGTGTGTGTTGTGGGATAGTGAGTGTTTGTGTGCCCTGCAGCTCCGCCCATATCTGACTCCCTGTGGGTGAGCTCAGCTGGGTCCTGTAAGGGGAGGTGCTTTGAGCTGGAGGAGGCTCCGCCCCCTGGCTGTCGCTGTGACAACCTGTGTAAAACCTACTACAGCTGCTGCTCCGACTTTGACCACCACTGCCTCAAAACAGGTCCTCACCCCTTCACCGTCTCATTCAGCCCTTCACCTTCCTCACTCATTCATCCCTTTACCTGCGTTACTCATCCACCTCTTTGCCTCACTATGTCAAAATGTGTCACTTCCTGTTTCCTGCCTTTCACTTCCTGCTTCCTGCCTTCCACTTCCTGCTCCAGCGGGGGGGTTTGAGTGCTCCGAGGAGCGCTGTGGGGAGGACCGTAACGAGGAGCACGCCTGCCACTGCTCAGCAGACTGTCTGGAGAACCACGACTGCTGCTCCAACTACAGGGCCGTCTGCCAAGGTACCCACCTCCACCTGCAGCTCTGCTGTGTGTTGCTCCACCTGCAGCTCTGCTGCGTGTCGCTCCGCCTGCGTGTCGCTCCACCTGCGTCTCGCTCCACCTGCGTCTCGCTCCACCTGTGTGTCGCTCCACCTGCAGCTCTGCTGCGTGTCGCTCCACCTACGTCTCGCTCCACCTGTGTGTAGCTCCACCTGCGTCTCGCTCCACCTGTGTGTTGCTCCACCTGCAGCTCTGCTGCGTGTCGCTCCGCCTGCGTGTCGCTCCGCCTGTATGTTGCTCCACCTGTGTGTAGCTCCACCTGCGTCTCGCTCCACCTGTGTGTAGCTCCACCTGTGTGTTGCTCCACCTGTGTGTAGCTCCACCTGCGTCTCGCTCCACCTGTGTGTAGCTCCACCTGTGGTATGTTTGGACAGCAACATATTAGGACAGTACGTGATACACGTTGTAATGATCGTTGTATGTCTCCTCTCCTCTCTCCTTCCTGTCCCTCGCGCCCCACTGTCTTCTCCTGCTGCTGACCAACGTCTGTCCTCCCAGGGGACAGCTCCTGGCTGCAGGGTGACTGTGAGGAGATCCGCAGTGCAGAGTGTCCTGCAGGGTGAGTTCACAGCCTGTCCAGTGGTGAGCCAGTGGTGAGTCGGTAGTGATTCAGTGATGAGTTAGTATTGACTTAGTGAGTGAGTGGTGAGTAAGTACTGATCTAGGAGCAGTTAGTCTATAGTGAATGAATAGTGAGCTAATGGTGAGTTAGTAGGAGTTTATTACAAGTCAGTAGAAGGTAGTGAGCTGGTGGTTGGTGAAGGTAACTGTCCTGGGTACTCTCTGTCCTGCAGCTTCGTACGGCCTCCTCTCATCATGCTGTCAGTGGACGGCTTCAGAGCCTCCTACCTGAAGAAAGGAAAAGCTGTCATCCCCAACATCGCTAAACTCAGTAAGCCTCCCACCGCAACGCTAGCTCATCCCTAAGATAACCAAATGCTAGGCTAGCTTACTGCTAAGCTAACCGGACGCTAGGCTAGCTCACCCACCCCTAAGCTAACCAGATGCGAAGCTAGCTCACCTCTAAGCTAAGCAGACACTAGAACATTAGCCCTGAAACAAGGACAGGAAGTAGGAAGAGGACACTTTAAAAGTACAGAATACAAAGCCATCATCCCCAAGCCTTCTGGGGACAAAGTGTGAATAATGAAACAATGTATTATTTGCATCACCTCAGCTATCATTGCTAGTAGGACTGTTGCTGGTGCTCTGGGCTTCTATCTACTCTTCCCTTTGCTTCTAGAATGATTTCAAGGAAGAAAATTGCTTTTGCCTTTCTGAGTTGCATGGTGACTTTCCTTTTCAAGCCACTCTAGATTCATGGTCAGGGCCGGATTAACAAATCATAGGCCCCTGGGCACAAATGTCAGATGCCCCCCCCAAATATGAATCGGGCAGTCAGAAAAAAAAAAATCAATATATATTTTTTATTATTATTATTTTAACACACACACATAAGTGAGCCTTTTCGTTGATCTCCCCCCATAAAGCCGGATCACACTCTTTATACATCCAATCTTCCTGAGATTCAGAAAAAATACAGCAGCTACTAGCCGCAGACTGCGTCCAGCTGCTACAGTAACCAGCCTCAGGGAGCAGCGGTGGTGGGCTGCTAGCACGCTCAGCCCCCAAGTCGTTGACAGTTTGTGTTTCAAGTTGCTGTTGTTGCTCTAAATCATCTTGCTCAACAACACCGGTGTTGTGTTTGACGAAAAATGTGTCAATAGATGGCACACTTTTTAAAAATAAAGCCTCCCTTTCTTCTTTTTCTCTCTTCCTTTTACGTTTGCTACATCCACTTTCATTCATTTTGGCTAATGGCTAATAACTGACTAGCAGCAATGTGGTAAAAAAATGGGCGGGTACAACAACAAAACATTGTGACGCAAGCTACGTTCATTTTATTTAGGTAGTGCTGCAGAGCAGTCAAGGCAACATAGTAGAGAAATATTGTCGAGCAGTTACTATATTTGTTAACCAATAAATCACATAATTTTGTTGAAATGTAAAATAAATAAATACATAAATAAAATAAATTAAAAAAAACAAAAAAAAACGATCTGCAAGGCCCCTCTATGGGCGGGCCCAGAAAACCCATTGTCTAATCCGGCCCTGTTCATGGTCAGTATTCAGCCATGTCATAGAGAAGTCTTCAGAGTGGCCTCTCTTTTCCTCCTTTGGTCCCAGAGGTGAGACTTGAACCAAGGCCAGCAAGGCTGTTGGTTTCCAATGAGCTTGAGATCTGTCTTTGGAATCAGAGACATTGTAAATCTTTCTCATTTAATGTTGAGACCAGTATGCTGTCTCAACTTTCTAGCAAGCTAATGTAAGATTCTGCCCATAAAGACCAGTTCTAAAGTCCATGTTGTTGTTATACTGTCTGCTCTAGTGGTAAAAAACATATCCAGTGAAGCTTTGGAAGATTTTGTTCTACTTGTAGGTTCAGTTTTGTCCTCAGGCCTCTTTCAGGATGCTCACTCTGGCCAGTTTGCATTCAAGTCCACCACAAGGAGAACTTCTTTCCCATCATGTGGTTGGAGAATCCCAGATGAAGAGGAGGTGGTGTAAGGCATCATCATCCTCTCTTGATAAACACTCCTGCCTCACTGCGTGGAGGGCATCCAGTGAATACACAGTATAATGCTGCCCATTGTCCACCACCCTGAGACCCTGGAGACGTGTTCTCATAAGCCATGGTGCAACCAAGAGGCGGAACAGCTGAAAACCATTTGCTGACTTCCACAGCTCTCCTGCAGCTGGGTCTCGTTTGGGACTGGAACACATAATCACAGCCTCTGGGTTCAGCATCTCACTGCTCCTCCAGTCCTCTTTCACAACCAGTAACCCAACACCACGCTGGAGCTCAGCATTATTCTAGTGCTGTTACTGGTACCAGTTAGTAGTGTCAGTGCTGCTGGAGCTTTGGATGAGTGTTTAGTTTGGTTTACAAGCCGTTCTGCTTCCACAAGAGGCTGCTCACTTCCTCTTCCTCTTGCAGGAGCCTGTGGAACCACGGCGCCCTACATGAGGCCAGTGTACCCCTCAAAGACTTTCCCTAACCTCTACACACTCGCTACAGTAAGTACCCTTAACATGCACCCTAACCTCTACACACTCGCTACAGTAAGTACCCTTAACATGCACCCTAACCTCTACACACTCGCTACAGTAAGTACCCTTAACATGCACCCTAACCTCTACACACTCGCTACAGTAAGTACCCTTAACATGCACCCTAACCTCTACACACTCGCTACAGTAAGTACCCTTAACATGCACCCTAACCTCTACACCCTCGCTACAGTAAGTACCCTTAACATGCACCCTAACCTCTACACACGCTGTGCCCTCAGGCCTCTACTCAGTATGAATGATGTCTTCCACAGGGTCTCTACCCAGAATCCCATGGGATTGTTGGCAACACCATGCATGACCCTGTATTTGACGCAACCTTTAACCTCAGAGGACGAGAGAAACTGAACCACCGCTGGTGGGGGGGGCAGCCGGTACACACACACACACACACACGGAGCTAACGATGCTACACTGTATTATTTCCTTGATTGAATCAAAGCTAGCTCTGCCATGTGGAAGGTAGTTCACCACTAGGTGGTGCACCCTCTACCAGCCACATGGTGAAGCCTCTGCAGTGGGTGATGTGATGGTGTTCTCCCTGTCCACTCTCTCAGATCTGGATCACAGCTGAGAAACAGGGCGTCAAGGCTGGCACCTTCTTCTGGCCCTGGTGAGACAAAAGGATCTTATATCACTATTATGACTATGATCACTTGTCTTAACATTAGTATCACTTGTCTTGATATCACTAATATCAATCAGCTTCATATAACTAATCTCACTTGTGATACTAGTCTTAACTCATAACACTAGTCTTAATATCATTACTATCACTAGTGTTAATCTCACTTGTGATACTAGTCTTAACTCATAACACTAGTCTTAATATCATTACTATCACTAGTGTTAATCTCACTTGTGATACTAGTCTTAACTCATAACACTAGTCTTAATATCATTACTATCACTAGTGTTAATCTCACTTGTGATACTAGTCTTAACTCATAACACTAGTCTTAATATCATTACTATCACTAGTGTTAATCTCACTTGTGATACTAGTCTTAACTCATAACACTAGTCTTAATATCATTACTATCACTAGTGTTAATCTCACTTGTGATACTAGTCTTAACTCATAACACTAGTCTTAATATCATTACTATCACTAGTGTTAATCTCACTTGTGATACTAGTCTTAACTCATAACACTAGTCTTAATATCATTACTATCACTAGTGTTAATCTCACTTGTGATACTGGTCTTAACTCATAACACTAGTCTTAATATCATTACTATCACTAGTGTTAATCTCACTTGTGATACTAGTCTTAACTCATAACACTAGTCTTAATATCATTACTATCACTAGTGTTAATCTCACTTGTGATACTAGTCTTAACTCATAACACTAGTCTTAATATCATTACTATCACTAGTGTTAATCTCACTTGTGATACTAGTCTTACCTCATAACACTAGTCTTAATATCATTACTATCACTAGTGTTAATCTCACTTGTGATACTAGTCTTACCTCATAACACTAGTCTTAATATCATCACTATCACTAGTGTTAATCTCACTTGTGATACTAGTCTTACCTCATAACACTAGTCTTAATATCATTACTATCACATGTGCACACACACACACACAACATATGCGGTAACCCGCGTATGTTACGCAAAAAAAAAAAACTTGATGCCTTTCGGGCTCGGGTCGGGTTCGGTTACTGTTCTGTCGGACCTGGGCCGGGCTCGAACAGAACATTCCGGCCCGATCCACACTCTCACTCACACACAGACACATTTGAATATGTATGACCTCATGGTCACAAGGTCAAGAGACGCTTGACACACACACACACTCTCTCTCTGTCCCTTGCTCTCTCGCTCTCTCTCTCTCTCACACACACACACACACACACACACACACATATCCCAAACAATACCCTTTCATAATGAACAACAGGCTATTTAGATGTGGGCCATGTGTGTGGACATAGGCACACACACACACACAGTTACAAAAGCATATATGTCCTACTTAATAGTATATGTATGTTTTGAGTGTGTCCTGAGTGTTTCTGAACAGTAGCTGATACATGTGGCCAGCTCTTTCATTGCTAGTATTTGTCGGGTTATCTCCACACAGTCTTCCTGGATGGCTCCCATTTGTTAACACGGTGTGGAGAGGTTATTGTCATGGTGACTGTATCTAATGAGATTTTGTTGTTATTGTGGTAACATTTACATTTATTACATTTAGGGCATTTAGCAGATGCTTTTATCCAAAGCGACTTACAAAGAGTACATTTATCATAAGGCGAAACATTTATTGCTGCTAATACAGTAAAGCGTCGGTTATGGTTTCGCGTAGTGATCACTTAGTGATCACGCAATGGCCACGCAGTTGCTTGGACGGAGTCATGAGCTTGTGATGGTTCTGCGTGGGGTTTACGTATCGAAATCCAATTCGATGCCACACCGGTAGAGGGACCAGAATGACCATTCTGGTCATTACATACGGAGTACTAGCGAGTAAAAAAAGGTTACAGAAATGAAGGCAAAAGTTATATATATATATATATGTTGTCGCCAATCAGTCGAAGCATTTATCACACCGTGGCGGTGTTTACGAGTTTGGAGGTAGGTAGGGGCAGTTCCATTGACGCTTTATATTTTTTATTTTATTATTAATGACCACACAGCCAGGCTGGTGGAATTTGGTCTCTGCATTTGACCCATCCTACTGTACATAGGAGCAGTGGGCTGCTATGATCAGCGCCCGGGGAGCAAGTTGGGGTTCAGGGTTCAGTGTCTTGTTCAAGGACACTTCGACATGTAAACAGTTTTGGAAGTGGGGATCAAGGGGACGGAACCACCGACCCTACGGTTGGTGGACGACCCGCTCTGTCCACCTGCTCTACCCACTGAGCTGCTGCCACCCATAAGGCCACTGTAGGCCAGTAGCATCATGGAAGCCATGGAAGAGGGGGTTACATGGGAGAATTTGTGTCTGTTGAACACGAGACGTGCTGCAGCATTCTGGATCCGCTGCACAGGTTTTATCACGGTTGCAGGGAGTCCAGCTAAGTGTGTAACATAAAATGAGATGTTGTCATGGTGACTATCTACTGAGATGTTGTTGTCATGGTGACAGTATTTTATGAGATGTTGTCATGGTTACTGTATCTGTTTCCAGGGTGATCCCATTGGAGCGCCGAGTTCTGACCATCCTCCGCTGGCTGAGCCTGCCTGATGATGAGAGGTGAGTGGTAACTCTATATTCTATACATGTACTGTCTGCTCTATATTCTATACATGTACTGTCTACTTTATGTTCTATACATGTACTGTCTACTTTATGTTCTATACATGTACTGTCTGCTCTATGTTCTATACATGTACTGTCTGCTCTATGTTCTATACATGTACTGTCTACTCTATATTCTATACATGTACTGTCTGCTCTATGTTCTATACATGTACTGTCTACTCTATATTCTATCCATGTACTGCCTGCTCTATGTTCTATACATGTACTGTCTGCTCTATATTCTATACCTGTACTGTCTAATTTATGTTCTATACATGTACTGTCTACTTTATGTTCTATACATTTACTGTCTGCTCTATGTTCTATACATGTACTGTCTACTTTATGTTCTAAACATGTACTGTCTGTTCTATGTTCTATACATGTACTGTCTACTCTATATTCTATACATGTACTGTCTGCTCTATGTTCTATACATGTACTGTCTACTCTATATTCTATACATGTACTGTCTACTCTATGTTCTATACATGTACTGTCTACTCTATATTCTATACATGTACTGTCTACTCAATGTTCTATACATGTACTGTCTACTCTATATTCTATACATGTACTGTCTACTCTATGTTCTATACATGTACTGTCTACTCTATATTCTATACATGTACTGTACTCTATATTCTATACATGTACTGTCTACTTTATGTTCTAAACATGTACTGTCTGCTCTATGTTCTATACATGTACTGTCTACTCTATATTCTATACATGTACTGTCTGCTCTATGTTCTATACATGTACTGTCTACTCTATACTCTATACATGTACGTCTACTCTATGTTCTATACATGTACTGTCTACTCTATATTCTATACATGTACTGTCTACTCTATGTTCTATACATGTACTGTCTGCTCTATATTCTATACAGTAGACATAGTGTCTACTCTATGTTCTATACATGTACTGTCTACTCTATATTCTATACAGTAGACATAGTGTCTACTCTATGTTCTATACATGTACTGTCTACTCTATATTCTATACAGTAGACATAGTGTCTACTCTATGTTCTATACATGTACTGTCTACTCTATATTCTATACAGTAGACATAGTGTCTACTCTATGTTCTATACATGTATTGTCTACTCTATGTTCTATACATGTACTGTCTACTCTATATTCTATACATGTACTGTCTACTCTATGTTCTATACATTTACTGTCTACTCTATATTCTATACAGTAGACATAGTGTCTACTCTATGTTCTATACATGTACTGTCTACTCTATATTCTATACAGTAGACATAGTGTCTACTCTATGTTCTATACATGTACTGTCTACTCTATATTCTATACAGTAGACATAGTGTCTACTCTATGTTCTATACATGTACTGTCTACTCTATATTCTATGCAGTAGACATAGTGTCTACTCTATGTACTGTGTTGGGTTGTACTGGTCATGGTCATGTTAACTGGTCATGAAGGTTAAAGGTGAGTTTATGTGTCTTCTCAGGCCCTATGTCTATGCTGTCCACTCGGAGCAGCCAGACACCTTCGGACACCGCCTGGGACCCCTGAGCAGCGAGGTGTCCCCTGTCCTCTACCTGTACAACATGTCCTCCCTACGGGTTACCTTGAGTCTGTGTGTGTGTCTGTATGTGTGTATATGTGTATATATATATTTATGTGTGTGTGTGTGTGTGTGTGTGTGTGTGTGTGTGTATGTGTATGTGTATGTGTATGTGTATGTGTGTGCGCGTGCGCGTGCGCGTGCGCGTGAGCGTGTGTGTGTGTGTATGTGTGTGCGCGTGTGCGTTTGTGTGTGTGTAAATGTGTGTGTGCAGCTGGATAACCCTCTGAAGGAGATTGACAATATCATCGGTCAGTTGATGACCGGTCTGAAGCAGATGAAGCTCCACAGATGTGTCAACGTCATTGTGGTCGGAGATCACGGTACGTACTCACTATCACTATCACTGCTGGTTACTACTAGCCTGGGAATTCCCATGCTGCTTTGCGCGCGATTTCATTCTCACTGCAAAGACAGCCTTGGAAACCACCGCCCTTATTTTCCCCTGAGTTAGGGAACCAATCACAGAACGGGGAGGGGGCAGCAATACGATGACGACGTCTATGCACGACACCGAAGCTTGTAGCGTGTTAATCCAACATGGCAGCGGACACAACGTTACCGTTCGATGCAGCCTTAGAAAGTGTATTAAGTAGCTTTTGTAGCAATTAATTTAATTTTAGTAGCTAATTTTTTGTAGCAATTGGCTATGAATCGCGCGCAAAGCAGCATGTGAAGAACCAGACGCCATTTGATAGACATTCGTAGCGCCCAATAAACGGCTCTAGGCATTCGTAAACCACGTCTCAAATACGAGAAAATGCACACCTAGTTCCCAGACCACCATCTCATCGAGATGTGGACGCGTCAGCCAGGCTAGGTTACTACAGTACTCACTATCACTGCTGGTTACTACAGTACTCACTATCACTGCTGGTTACTACAGTACTCACTATCACTATCACTGCTGGTTACTACGGTTACTACATTGGGATTACTGGCGTGGCTTGGTTCTCATCGTACCTCACCGACAGACCAGTATGTCCAACTGGAGAACCACAAGTCAAGTTTTTCTGTTGTTCCACTGGGTGTCCCCCAGGGGTCAGTACTGGGTCCTCTCATTTTCATTATTTACCTCCTTTCCCTGGGCTCAATCCCCCGTCACCATGGTGTCCATTTTCACTGCTACGCTGATGATACTCTGGTCTACATGTCTACCAAACCCATGTCTACCAACCTTATGTCTCGTCTTGTTTTATTCGTGCTAGTCGTGTCTTTGCCATGACTGGCTGTTTTAACTATTTAACTATACTGTTTTTATCTTTCGTCACAGAGCAGACGATTAATGGCAAACAATAATAGGCTACATTGATAAATAGATTCTACTTTCATACTGT